>JARHVA010001345.1:3577500-3578768 GCA_037957365.1 Torreya grandis | reverse complement strand
ATATATTTTAAACTATCAACTAAATGTAATAGATTTTGACCATTATTTGAGAGATATTTTATTACATTTTGATTTATAGGGAAAATATTCCCTTGTGGAAGAAGGGGTTACCATATATTTTTCATCTATAATTATTTCAATATATATTTTTTTAGACTCAATTTATAGTTTTATTTAAAAGGTAACAATTGGTATCACAACTTCTATCTATTTTTTCTTTGAATCTACTGCCAAAACATTGAGCGAAATCTACCAAATATAAAGAAGTAATTTTCATGACCAAAGAGTAGATGATTTTTTTTGATGATTTATTTGACATTTTTCAAATTATATTCATTCATTATGGAAAATACTAGATCATTCCTCTGATGAAGAGGAGGACAAAACCATATCAAAAAATTGGACCTAGATCCACTAGAAGAGGAAGAAGAAGACTAAGAAGTTGAGGATAAACATAAAGGAATATTGCATCACCTTTAATTTAAGGTATATTTAAATGTCATATAATTTTATTTTAGAGGTGAAGATAGAGACCCATACATAATTGACAAATTTTAAAGATCACTTTAGGGTACAAAATATAAAAATTCATGAGGACAAGTTTAATGTGTCCTTTACAACATTTGGATGGTGTTGCCCAGACTTTAAGACAGATATGGGTTTTTAGCAATTCATCAAGATGATTTTTAAATATTTTTTGTATCTATAAATAATAAATATAACATTAATTGAGATAATCATATGATTCCCACTTGATGCATCTATTTTGTAAATATATCATGTTGAGCCTTAGATAAAAACAATCATGTTTTGGAGTTCAAGGCTAATATTTCATTAAAGATATTATGGTAGATTTATATTTAGATCCTATAGGCGGATATTTAATATAATGTAATTCATTTTAAACCCAAATCTTGTGAAAATTCCATTATTATGTCTAGAAGAGAGAAAAAGATGTTGAATCTCTAGAAAATAAAATGGTAGGAACTAATGTTTGTAGATATTTTACTATAAATAAGAAACCCAAAGACCCTAGTCATGATTTTCCCATATGTACAATTTTTTAAACTCACATCATAGTTATTTTGATCCATGGAATGAAGGTTGTGTCTTTAATAAAAAAATTTATTTTCATATTAGATCATAGGTAAGAATGAGAAACTGAGGAAGCCCTTTTTAACTCGAGGATCTATTTCCTACTATAGATAAATGAGGTAACCATCTATATCACTTTATAAAATGAAATTATTGGAACATTTGGACACACT
>JARHVA010001345.1:3567500-3572500 GCA_037957365.1 Torreya grandis | reverse complement strand
AGGATAAAGATAGGGAACTAGAAAGAATTGATTATTTGGGGTCAAAATGTGAAAGGATAGGAGATCCAAAAATAGGACACCTTAGGATCTAGTTAGATAATCCAATTTAAGACACTATAGTCCCTAAGCTAATAGGACCTAGGGGATGGATCTATCACTAGATCAGTTGTGGATCAGGTCTAGAAGGCTATGGATGATTGAGAATAAGTGAAAAGATGTATATGAGGGTCATCAACGTAATTAGGAGGGACATATGATATGGATGTCACAAATCACACTCAAGTTACCAATGTTTGCATTTTATATTACTAGATTTTCCCCACCCCCTTTATTCAAGTGATTTAACAAAGTAAAATATTAGGATAAAGGAAAAAAAAAACATACCATAACTTACCTGCAAGGGTGAAGCTCATAAAGATGTATGATGCTAGGTGTGCATAGAGAGAACACACTATGAAGTGTGAATCTTCAAAATAAAACAAAGAGAAGATTAGTTCTTAATAAATATGCTATATCTAAAATAAGAATGTTTAAATCTAGGTAAAAGAGATAGAGTAAGAGAAATAAATAAGTACACTTCATTAGGTACGTAGACTAATATAAAACATGTTGTGATGTTGAATAATGTTGTATGAATAGTAATATCATGAACAGAGGTGAATTCTCAATTCTTCATAAGTGGATCAATAATGTAAAGGCTAGACATTTGGCTACATCATCACCCACCAAATGAGGTTAGGTGGTCATACAATGTGTTAATCAATGTTTATACTATGTGTCCAATCCCTCTAAAGAGGTAGTTCAAGAATACAAAGACTAGCTAGTCCTTTGGCTCTATCATTACCCTATGAAGTTAAGATATAAATTGATACTGGTATGAATGTGTGTCATATAATATGGCTCCTCAATCCCATGTGTGCTCTAAAATTTGACTATGTGGCATTGAAAGCCATATTTTTTTACTAAAAATTAGGTCAATCTGAAAGGAGGAGATTATGTTTGCATGAAAATCATTCCAAAATTAGGAAATAGGCTTAATTGGAAGCCACTCAAAAAATTTGAAGGTTAGGATTATATAAAATCCACTCTATAATTATGCCAACCACTTTCAGATGAAATAAGGCATGCAACTACTGAGAATGCCTAGGTAATGTACTTAACTCAAAAAGAAAAGCAAACAAATGTTTTGTGTACATTACTCCCAATCATTGGTGTCTAAAACATGGATTCTAATCTATTAGTTATACCAACTATCATATCTAAAATTGGAAGTGAGAGCAAAAGTGTAGTAAAAACTACTAATTCAAAACTGGTTTGAATGTGTAAAACTATAGTTAAACCTACTTTTCTATCTACTTTTAGAAATTTTGGTTTTCTACTATTTAGATAGTAGTGCCTAAAATAACACACCCTAGTGTTTGGCATTATTGTCCATGTCCAACATTATTATCCTTTGGTGAGACTGAAAATTATTCTATAATTATCACTATTTTTTTGGTCTATTCTACCTAATTTGACCTCTGATTACTATTCTGAGTGGTCTAAAACTAAATTTTTGATTGGTAAGAGCTTTGATCTCTATATAAAAACCCCTATTTATTTCCCCTCTTTTGAGAGTAGAAATAAAAACCATTTAATTACTACCTTTAAAATAAATAGCCCTGTAAGTGTGTTATGCTGAAAAATACATTATATAGTAATGATAATCGATGAGATATCTCAAGATATAACATGGTTTATAATGAGATAATATTATATCAATAGGGGTATGCTTGGATAGATATAATAATATAATAACATGTGAAATGTACTAAATTATAGCTAGAAGTTTGGTTATTTGTTAGTTGTCAGTTGTCATGGAGGGATGAAGTATGATGTCTATCATGATATCCAAAAATCAAGGTAATGCATGATGTGAATCATGACATGCAATAAATCAAGGTAATTCATGATGTGGATCATGAAATTATAAACAATCAAAAATAAATAAATCAATAATTACATAAAGTAAGAAGCAAAAAACATACAAGAGTGGCCAAGGGGCTAGATAAACAAGGGACATGGGTACATGTCACTCAAATTAGAACACAAACATACAAGGCATGCTCAAATTCCAAATACACATACAATTAAAAATAGTAAAGGTTGACATGAAATCTAGAATTACTTAGAGGATTATAGGAAAAGGACATTGGAAAATATGCTAAGGCACATAGAATACATATAAGCAAAGGACAATGGCAAATGTCTTAAGGCACATGCAGGAGACAAATAAAAATTGATGAATGAAATCAATCTAGCTACACAAATCAAGAAAAGAAAGTATGTAAAAATTTTAAATATAATCACATATAACTAATCAAATAAATAATGTGAAACTATGGAAGACATGGGAATACAAGACTAGGTATATAATAAGAAATACATAATTTCTATTTACTAGTGAGTGTCGATAGAGTAACCTATGTAAACTAGTAAATAATGTATATCAACATGATAATTAGAGTGTGTGGTATAAGAACAACACAACCTATATGGTGTAGTAATGTAGAAGACGGTCATATTGGGTATATGTATCGATGTCTCAAATGTAGAAATAAGATGCCCACTTAATGGGTAGAGTGAAGAAATAAACTATTTGGATGTCACTACACACACTCAAAGAAGATCAGATGAAGTATGGTAATGTAAATAAATCAACATACAATAGCATAGAATAGAAAATGTAAGTCTATCATAATAGTAGTAATGTAAAGCATGGATGATGCATATAATCTAAATGTTTTTGTTTTTTTAAATGATTTGAATTTTTTTGAGTTTTGAAATGTTATGAGTTATGTACAATCAAACACATACAAACTATGTAGAAGAATTTGAAAATAAACTATATACAATAAGGCATGAGGAGAATATGTACATGTAAGGCTGAGAAAAGATGATACTAACTGATGAGTCTCATGGGAGACTCCTTATCATGGTGTCTTGTATCAAGGAGAGGAATCATGTGTGATCATGAAACACGATGGAAATGTTGAGACTCTGGCTCTGAAAGCTATATATGTTGTAAATGTTCTAAAATATCTAAAGTAGAAACTAACTATCAGGTCCCCTTATAAATCTAATAAGTGGATGAAACTATAGGGCTCTGAGGGACCCATCTAGTAGTAAGAGAATCTCTATTAACATGTGATTTATGTGTAGAGGAATGAGACCTTAATGATACTTCTCTGGGTATGAAAATTGCAATTAGCAGTTGTCTAGAATCCTAAAGCTATGGATGTTTATGAACTATGTGTGTTGGTTATGAATACATCAACTATGTCTAAATCAAAACTAGAAGAGGAACTATAACTGGTGGTAAAACTAAAACTAGTGGTGAAACTGAAACTAGTGATTGCAAACTAGTAGATGGCTCTAAATTGGGGAGTAGTAGCTCATATGGAAATCCACCAACTATAACAACTTGATTACCATGAATGAATTTAATGCATCTATTAATTGTATAAGGTACTTATCATAGTTTTTGAATCCATGGTTGAGCAAGTAGCATATCAAAAACTCTTACACTGTGAATAATAGTGAATGGTTTAGCCACATATGTTAGATCAACTTATAGAGGAAGTATAATTTCACACAATTAACCCTATATGTGCCCATTAAATCAATTTATAACTATGTTCATTACGGTAATATCTTTCTCTAAATATCCCAAATGTTGTATTAATGTCATAGTACACATGCTCATGTTGGATCCATTGTCTATGAGAACATTATGAGTAGGATGATTATTAATGTAAGCTCTGATAAAAAGTACATGATAAACCAAATCATCCACTACAATCTCCTACTCTAAGGAGATAGAAGGTCTAGCTAGAACTCTAAAATTATATACACCAATAATGTTTCTCAAAGGATGTGTCTCAATTAAAGGTGCCCTATATGCATCTGGTGGATTATGTGCATGATATGCATGATGAATCCCTAATGTATCCCCTATATTTTACATTGAATCTTGTGGAAATGTATCTAATTAAATATTGAGAGCCTTATCTTATGGTTCTTATCTAAGTGGAGGCTCAACTATAGTGCCAAGATCAATAATATTAGCATCTATTAGGTCTTGCATCTTATTCTTTAAATTAATGCATCTATTGGTCATGTGTCCTAATGAGAGTCACAAAAGTCATGTTCATCATATACCTATGGGATAGGGTTTGTAGTATCCACTTCTTGAATAGGAGGGAGAGATATGATGTTACATTCTAATTGATGATGTAAAACTCTAGTTGGAAAAGCTAATAGATTGGTAAAGGTACACAAAGGAGGTGTTGATAAAACCACATGTTGAGGGGGCTCATAAGCTTCATTATCTATCAGTTGATTTAGACTCTTGCTATCATTGACCTTAACTTTGTATGGGACTTTGTTTTTGCTCTTGTTTTTTGTTTCTAAGATACTTGTCTACTTTATTTTGCCCATTGATATTGTTTTGACTTCACTTACCTTTATATATGATTTATACTTGTGGTTTTTTTTTTCTTGAAATTGGTTTCTCAATAGATCCAAAAATATAGGAATTGTAAGGAGTTATCTCAAGGTTTTTTATCCTAGCTATTATGCATGGTACAATTATATATTCATGGTGTACATGACATAAATATCAAGGTCAATGAAAAAGTCACAATAATTTTTATGAACACAATTTAGCCAAGTAATTATAATTAGTTTAAAACATCCATGCATCACATGGATCTATGTAAAATCTATTACAAATGTCATTTTAGTGTTAATGGCCACCTCTTGTCCCTTCCCTTTCTACCATGAACCATTATCACCTAAAAACATGATACATCCATCAAAACATTCATGAAAACTATAATAATAATAATAATAATAATAATAATAATAATAATAATAATAATAATAATAATAATAATAATAATAATAATATTTTCATAACATCATATTTTAAGGAAATGTATTATTATTCTCAAATAGAC
>JARHVA010001345.1:3560000-3562500 GCA_037957365.1 Torreya grandis | reverse complement strand
ACTCTAAAGAATGTATATTTTTAAACTATCAACTTAACGTAAGAGATTTTCACCATTATTTGAGAGATATTTTGTTAGATTTCAATTTATAGGGGAAATATTCCCTTGTGGAAGAAGGGGTTCCCATATTTTTTCCATCTATCATTATTTCAATCTATATTTTTTTAGACTCAATTTCTAGTTTTATTTAAAAGGTAACAATTGGTATCATAACTTCTATCTATTTTTTCTTTGAATCTACTTCAAAATGTTAAGTGGAATCTACAGAATATAAAGAAGTAATTTTCATGACCAAAGAGGAGATTATTTTTTTTAATGAGTTATTTGAAATTTTTCAAAATTATATTAATTCATTAAGTAAAATACTTGATCATTTCTCTGACGAAGAGGAGGATAAAACCATATCAAAAAATTGGACCTAGATACACTAGAAGAGGAAGAAGAAGACTAAGAAGTTGAGGATATCATAAAGGAATATTTCATCACCTTTAAGTTATGGTACATATTAATATCATATAATTTTATTTTATAGGTGAGATATAGACCCATACATTATTGAGAAATTTTAAACACCACTTTAGGGTACAAAATATAAAAACTGAAGAGGACAAATTCAATGCATCTTTGCAACATTTGGATGGTGTTGCCCATACTTTAGGAGAGATATGGGTTTTTAAAATATTCATAGGGATGATTTTTAAACATTTTTGAATCTCTAAATAATAAATTTAACATTAATTGAGATAATCATATGATTCCCACTTGATGCACCTATTTTTTAAATATGTCATGGTTAGCCTTATACAAAAACAATTATGTTTTTGAGTTCAAGGCCACTATTTCATTAAAGATATTATGGTAGATTTATATTTCTATCTTGGAGGTTGATATTCAAACTAAGGTAATCCATTTTAAACCTAAATCTTGTGAAAAATCCATTAGTATAGCTAGAAGAGAGAAAAACATGTTGAATCTCTAGAAAATAAAATTGTAGGACCTAATGTTTGTAGATATTTTACTACAAATAAGAAACCCAAAGACCCTAGTCATGATTCTCCCCTATGTCCAATTTTGTAAACTCATATCATATTTATTTTGATCCATGAAGTGAAGGTCATGTCTTTAATAAAAAAATTGTATTTTCATATTAGATCATAGGTAAGAATGAGAAATTAAGGAAGCCCTCAAGAACTGTACTTTAGTGTTTTATCTCAAGGATCTATCTCCTACTATAGATAAATGAGGTAACCATCTATATCACTTTATAAAATGAAATGATTGGAACATTTGGACACACTCAATTTATTTTTGTATGTTAATAAATTTTGAGTTTTGTTCATGGTCGATTCAGGATGTACACTTAAAATTTTGGAAAAGAAACAAGTTCAAAGATTAGGCCTCCATTTAGACACTTATAAAAGTTTCCTTATAGATATCCCAAGATATATATGTATTGAATGTGTAGAAATTTATCCATAATGTAGATCTACTAACTGAAAACTATTCCCTTAAAAAAATTATAAATTGTATGTGATATATATTAGGGATGTGGATGTTTATTTAGGGTTTCAATGATTTAATCACTTGGAACATACTGCATAGATCATCAAAATATATTATTGAAAATTAATGTAAGGTATCATGAGTATACTATCATGTCTTTGCCCTCAATAGAATTAAAATGGTTAATTCCATTAAACTGAACAAAAAGGTTAAGGGGAATTTTGGAATTATGGCTCTCCTCTACAGTATGTATGTGGAATCTTTCACCACACATGAATAGGCTCTAAATATTATAGATTTATTATTATAATAAAATTTAGTATTCTAGGATCTCACAAAGAGTCTACTAAGATACAAGAGATTAAATAAACTTATTGAGGTTAACCCTATAAAGGGTCCAATGGTGGTAAACCTCTACAAATACAAGAATTTTGAAAGTTTAGAGATAGATGAATTGATCACTAAATCTTAAAGTCTTATGTAACCATTCCTAGTAAGATCCCATTTACTACTCTAGTGTTAAAAATTAAAATAATTATGTGTCGTATAGAGTTGATGTTGATTGTGAGGCTCCAAACAATATCACGATAAAAAATATTAAATGCCAAGGATTGATTTTTTTAATGAATTTCATGCAGTAAGTATTTCTCAAAAAAAAAATATTAAATCCAAATACAATCAAATTATAATTCATATTCAAGATAAAGATTAGATGACCTTCATAATGCATCAGTTCCACTACTGATTTATGGTCATGCCTTTTTGCCTTAGCAATTTTATGACCATCTTGAAAGAATTAGTAAGAAAGGTATTTATAAAATTATTGCATAATTATTATAATTTTTATGACATTTTGGTTTATAATAATTCATTGGAATCACATTTTCACCCTTTATATTGTATGATGGACATACTATCCAAATAGAACATTGTATTCCAAGCAATATAATTGTGAATTTGTAAAGGCATCCTTGAAATATGATGACCAAAAAAATTT
>JARHVA010001345.1:3550000-3555000 GCA_037957365.1 Torreya grandis | reverse complement strand
AAAAATCACCTTAAAAAACAAACCAAAAAAAAAAAACCTTAACCATCCATTTTTTAAAAACCGGAATAATGCTAACCATTCATTTACCAAACCCCCCCCCCCCACCCCCGCCAAAAATAATAATTTAAAAAAAAATAAAATTAATAAATAAATAAATAAAAAATTTAAAAAAAAAAATAATAAATTAAAATAAAATAAAAATAAATTTCAAACTTTTGTTGTTAAGCATGAATGTCTAAGCTTGTGAAACGCAATGTTGAATGAATGAGCCCTACGGATACTTGCAAAACTGTTGGACATACGCACAACAAAATAATTACATGAAAATGACGTGACAGTGGAGGAATCTTTGTTGGACTCAAGACTACATTAAATTAGCTCCGAGCAAAAGGTATAGTTTTAATGTGATATTTAGTTGAATTCCAACTATTATTTCTTCTTGGGTAATCGATATACTATTTGGATGATACATATTCCAAAAATTTCAAATATCTTAGTCTTCTACAATTCTATAGTTAAGAAGATTGTAAGCAGTCAAAAAAATTTAACCACGGAAAATGTTATCGTATGTGATGTTTCAGGTATAAATGGTATTGAAAAAATAATGTACTTTTGTAGCTGGGTTGTCTACGGTGATATGGTATACTACAATAAATAAATAAATTAAAGATTGTGGTTTATATTTTATTTAAAATCATAATTTAGAAATAAATTATTATAATTATTATTTTATTAAATAAATTGAGATATATATTATATTTATTAAATAAATAATTGAGATTTATTACAAAATATTAATTATTAAAGTTTTTATATAAATAAAAATTTAAAATATTAATTATTAAATTTTTTATATAAATAAAAAATTTAAATAAATTATATTATAAATAAAAGTAAAAAAATATTTATAATATTATAATTATTATTTTTGGCTTTCATTTTAAAGTTTTTATTATAGTTAATTTTTTTGAATAATAAATTTGTTTAACAATTATTTGTAATTATTTAATAATATACTTATTAAATATCAATATATTATATTAAATTAATCTTTATAAAAAAAATTATATTTTTCTAAATGATAAATTATTATTTTTTCTAAAAACTTTTATTTATAGTTATTTTTTTAATTTAATTTAATTTAATTTAATCATTCATTATTTCACAAATTTATTCTAATATTTAAAAATATAGATTTTTTTATTGTATACTTTAGTATTTTTAATTATTCATTACATTATAGAATTAGAAAAAAAGTCTCACGTGAATGTCCTTGTCTTCAAGTTTCATATATTATAATAATTATTTATAATAAAATTATTGTATTATTATATTAAATATTTATAAATTACATTATTTATTTTATTAAAGATAATATAATAGTTTACAAAAAAAAATTTAATAATTATTTTATTTTTCTTAATTTATCTCATATTACTCAATAACATATATACATTATTACCTTACTTCCATAGAGATTCAATTATCTATAAAAATATATTTATCGTCAAAATTACTTAAAATTTATAAAATATATTTAAAATAGAAAAAATATATGTAAATTTTCATTACAGTAAATAATATTTTATAATATTAAAAAACTGAGTATCACCATTTCATATTCTTGTTATTAAATGTTTTCTTTACTCTTACATAACTTATAATACTTAACAGAGCATCAACATTTTCTTGAATTCAAATCTCATGATGTAGATTTTATTTATTTTTAGAACTCGTGTCATAACTAATTGTGATTAGGCTCAATAAAATTTATTCTTCATCTTCCAAGAAAATGATAATATTGTACATTTTATATAACAAATAAATTTAATGGAATTTTTGAAGACTATAAATCAAGTGTAGGATCCGGAAAAGATCATTTTTATTAAATTTATTTAATATATAAGAAATATGTATTAAATCATTAAAAAAAACTTTTTTTTTTCCTAAAATCCAAACAACTATTTATTTCAAGTCTTATTTATAAAATCATATAATGTTAATCAAATAAATACTCTCTTCATTACCACAAATAACACACAAAGTCATTTAAATCATAACTAATTCGATGTAGATTTCTTTTATAATTCAAAAATTATTGAATAATAACATAGGTAAATATTTCATTCAAACATTACAAGGTCTTTCATTGAAGTATTTACAAGTAAACAAAGATTTTGTTCTATTTAAGAAATCAAAATAAACTATAAATAGTAAAACAATGCATCTTTTCTTATCATACCTTTTATAATACAATTAAGTACAAAACACCAAGGAACACTATGAAAAGCACCAAATAAATATTAAGTTAATTATTAATTTAATATTGTATAACTTTAATCTTCCAAAAATCAATAATATTAATAATATAAAAATATATTTTTATTTCTATACTTTTTTTTAATAAGAAAATAGTCATAAATTTAAGAATAATGACACTCTTTTATTATATATTTCATATAATAGTACAATCTAATTTAAATTTTGTGGATCTTAACTCTAAATAAATAATATAAAAAGAGCCCAATTTATTCATAACATCATTCACAACACCTCCTCTTTCAATCATTTAGTCAATAACAAATCAATCAACAAAACAAAAACAAAAAAAAAATAATAATAATATAAAACTACTACATTCCAATAAGTATAATATTTTTTACAACCTAATGATATTATATCGTCAAACATGTATAACTCTCATGAACCCCAAGGCCTAAAAAGTGACCCAAAAAAAATTAACATAATTAAGATACTCTAATATAAGGATTAAGTCAGTCATATATGGCTTCAAACTAGTAAAAAAAATATAATAACGTATCCATCTCGAGATGGGATAGTAAAACTTTGAGACAATAAAATAATAATAAGTACAAGTAATAATAAATACATATGTAATTTTATCTGAACTAGTCTTCAAAAGAAAGCAGCCAAGAATAAAATTCACACATAATAAGGCACCCATTTACATCACATTCCATATGGAACTAAGTACACTTATCTTAGCTCCTAAAAATTTAATTTTGTCTTCCCTTTATTTTCCTTCATTAAGCCTTGTGTGATTTTGCACTCTAGTATTCCCAAAATTATGGAGTAATTATAATGATGTAAAGTTTCTTTAAAAAAAAATAGTTAATCATAAGGAAGAGCGTATTTTTTATCTTACAACCTATCAAAGAGAGAAGAGTGTTCCTTTTTACGCTACAACTCTGCCTTTCTCTAGGACATTATGAAAGAAAAAAAATTCTAGATTTGGGCATTTCAAATAATAGACCAATTTTGTATATTAATAACACCACCTTTTACGCTAATGGAAGAAAAATCTACTTTATTTTGAAATTTGGATTCTCAATAAACCAAAAAAATAGGCATTACAAAGAATTCCCTCAATATGTTTTTGCATAAGGTTTAATTATGCTATAATTGTTTAGTCATGGTGTTCATGACACAAATCCCAAGGTCAGTTAAGGACTCACAATAATGTTTACAAATATAATTTATTCAAGTACATACAAATAGTTTCTAACATCCAAGTATCACATGGCTCTATATAAAATATATGATAGACGTGGTTTTAGGATTAATGGTCACCTCTTATCTCTCCCCTATCTTCAATGAAAATTTTTTACCTAAACATTTGATGCATCCATCAAAACATTCATGCAAATAATATTAATAATAATTTCATGACATCATATCTCAAGGTAATGTCTTAGTATTCTCACATAAACACTTGAGTCTTCATGCATAATGAACCTCATGTCTAGATATATGGCATACCATCCATGGGTAATTAACAATCATATGTTCTAGTCATGGTTAGAAGCTATATCCAATATCAAAAATTTCATAATCCATCTAATCATATTGGTATATTAATGACATTTAAAAATTAAACATTAAAATTCAATGTAATTAATCTCAACTCATCATAACATATAAGAAATAGAATAAACATGTCCATGAGTTCAAAATATACATTAATGTCATTACATGATTTGCTCATTGAAATACACTACAATAAATAAAATGATCATAACAGAATAACAACTAAGATTAAAAAAACATGGAGGCCAAAGTTGGCTTGTGTATTACCATAATTTGATTTTACAAAACCTAATATAATAGAAACTAATATATAAATTTATAGATATGGAATTTAGGCATACATCTAAGTGTTAAATATTAAAACTGATTGTAATAATTTGGCAAGTATCAAATGCGAACATAGTAAGTACAACAAATGGTTGAGTACTTAGATTTTCTAGTTGATTGTTTACCTGTGACTAACTTATGTCAGTGAAAAGTAGAATAAAGTAAGCATGTGATTCTTTTGGTTCAGGAACCATGTTTATACCTACATAAGGTTGGTTATGCTATATACATATTAGTATCAACTATTGATACTGAATTGAGTTATCGATAGTGATATGTGCAAAAATATGGGATTATGAATGTATGATCACCTTCACCTATATATGAAAGCTTTGTATGTGTGATGCTAAACCCAAATGACATGTGTAACTTCACAAATCAACATCATTCACCTTTGAACCCTAAATGTGCTTTTGAGGGCTAGAAACCTTTAAAACATATGAAAGTGTACTGGGTTGAATTGACCCTACTCACCCACATTTGATGATCGATTGCTACCTACATATATGGCACTTTAAGAAGGAAAATCAATCCACATGTAGTTATCCCACCTAGTGTGATTATGAAATTATTATCATTTTGTATATTAATGCAACAAATGATTGGGATTTGATACTTCTTAATATTTTCTTTCACTTATCTTTATTTTTTTTACAATTGACTTGTCACTGCTCTTAGTGATTTATTCACAATTTGGGAATAATATGAAATCTTTTCTTAATGTTTAGTAGTATATAGATGTGTACTAGATAATTACATATTCCCCTATCAAGTGAGGCCTTTATTTGCATATATGAGTCTAATTGGGTAAGTTATTATGTCAATGACAAGATAAGCAAATTGCT
>JARHVA010001345.1:3540000-3542500 GCA_037957365.1 Torreya grandis | reverse complement strand
TTCTTGAATAAGATACCCATGTATAAATGCAAAATCCATGTTAAAAAAGGAAAATTATAACATATACATATAAATCTCATAAATTGGAGAAAAAGAGAGAAAACCCATAGAAAAAACTCCCCCCAAAAGAGAGAAAAGAAGAAGAGAGTTATAAATCCCCCAAAATATCATGCTAAAGAAGTCCACACTTCAATTACTCACAAGACATAAAATAACTCAATCTGTATGAGTGGTCAAATCCACTACTCAATCATAAAAAATAACTGACACTGGGCTTCACTAGAATAGATTCAGAAAAGTATAAAAAAGTACTACATGTTCAAAGAACACTCAAAACCAAGAAGTATAATATACACATTCACACATACTTCTAAATGGGTGGAGTGGAATAAAAATGTTTTCACAAGTGGTCTAAATCCACTACTCAAACACCAAACAAGTTGACACTATGTACACCAAAATAGCTCCAAACAAGTAGAGTGTCAACTTTAAAAAAAAGTGTTGAAAAAATAAATGCATCAAAGATGATGACCTATGGTAGTAATGGAAAAGATAAGAAACTGACAAAGTAAAAAGGTTCTTATAATAGAGTACACAAATGCATAAAGGTAGATAAGGTTGAATCAATAAACCCCCCATGAAACTTAATAAATTAGTGCAAGTACAATATAAACCATACACAAGAAACACCAAATGGAGACAAGGAATACACTGGGCTTCACCAAAATATTTCCAAATGATGAGATTATCAACTTATCAAATTAGTCATCGAGTGAGGTGCTCCAAAAATAAGGAAACAAAGACTATATAAGAAGATGAGGCACTAATAAAGGGCCCTCGAAGAGACATAACATAGCTACCAATGTGTCAAAGTACTAATACATGTCATGACCTAATAAAAGAGTGTGGTAAATAGGAAAAAATCTATAATATATGAAGACACACCAAAAAAGAATAAACAACCAAAAATAACAACATGTAAAGCACATGTAAAAAGGAAGTTAGGCTCAGCCGGAAATGCATCCAAGATAGTATGTGAAAGAAGTATAATGAAAGGACCATAACACATGAAACCCCCTAGTAGTGATAATTCACAATCAAGAATAAGATGTTGGACTCATCCTAAAATGTGTCCATGAGTGCAATAAATGATGAAAATGCAATCCAAAAGAAGCAAGAGGGATGTTTGTTTTGCTTGTGAGGGGGTTTGACCTTGTACTAGATCAAACCTCATCCTCTTATCTATAACAAATGAAAGAGATAAGGTATGTGAAAAAAATTTAATATTCCCTCAAAAATGTTCACAACATAGAAAAATGCATCACCACTTTAATGTCACCACATGCTGTAAGTAAAAGATAACACCATTAATGTGAAAAGTCCACCCAAAATGTCAAACTTTATATTTTAGTGTTTTTTACAATGGAAATAGGCCCAATGCATGGTAAATTTTTTATAAAAGAATTGCAAAAAATGGTACTTGATTTCTGGCTATTGATAAAATATCATTAAATCATTATGTTCCCATCAATAAGGGCTATTTAATAAAATTTTCACTAAAATATATAAAAGTGTACTACAAATAAGGTGTACTTAGCCTTCTAACCACTCTTTATAACTGGAATGATACTAAGAATATCTTCAAATTAATACAAATAAAAAATCATGCCCCTATACACCCTTGTGAACATGCAAGTGAATTATACTTCCTCTTAAGGTTAAAAATATATCGATTTAACACAAAGAAGGAATAAATTAGTTATTTGAAGAGGTTAAAGGAGTGATTACTATTGGATTATGATTTAGAAAGTGTATTTTAATTATGGAAACTATAAAATGGCACCAAGCAGGCTATTGGTTTCAATGCACCCCCCTCCAGCTTAGATTTTATCCTCTGACCAGTCCACCAAGGTAGTGATAAAATTTAAGATTGGTAGATGAAAATGGATTTTTAAATAATATGCACATATCCCTATGTCCACATAGACCTATTACATAGAAAAATGAGACTTACTAAGGAAATAATACACCATCCAAGAAGATCTATCCTCCTTCCAATACTTGGAAGATCAACACAAAACATAATGCAAGACCCATAATTTGAATGTCTGACATAATATGAGGTAAAAATAGATATAAAAGTAAATTCCACACTCCTCCCAGCTCTAAAATTCCATATAGACTAGATCAAACAAAGGAAATCCAACGTAGGTCCAAACTTCAAAATGCCACTATTCTCCTACTAATGCTTGGATCCGATGGAGAGTTCCATGTTGGATCTTAGAACAGATACCAAAAGGTAACAAAAGGATGTTTAGTAGATGACACCAAGCATCAAATAGAATGTAGGCCAATAAATAACTCCATGTAGGTGAGAACAAGTCACCACCTAGCTAAAAAGAGGTTGATCTCAATATTTTGTAAAAAGGAGGATGCAGTTAAAAAATACCAAATATGAAAACACTTCCATTGCTTCTCTAATGAAGGAAATCCATTGAGC
>JARHVA010001345.1:3500000-3535000 GCA_037957365.1 Torreya grandis | reverse complement strand
GGACAAGAGGAACTGGCTCATAATTTCTAAACAACCAAGTGGACCAATTCACTATCCGGTGAATTTCCCTCTTCTACAATCTGCTTCAATATCTTCTTAGGAGATATTGTCTTGGTATTAGTGATTTTTAATTTGAACTGGTGTATGAAGTGCTACAAGACAGTAAAATAGGCATGTGCATGGCTTGGATATAATCCTAATATGCATCAATGTGATTATTTCTAGTTTGATCTCTTTACAGGTCCTCCAAGGCTATTTAACATGAGATTGGAAGGGAGTTAGACTAACCTTTGTAGATAAGAGAAGAGAAACAACAAGAGTTAAAAACATGTGCATGGATGCTTATGGTGATGCCTCTATGATCTCCATGCATGATTATTTTGTCGTATAATCTATTTATAAAATATTTTATTTTTTATCATTTTTAAATAGTTATTTTTTATTTGGGAAACATTAAAAAAATTAAAACATGTTTTATTTTTATTTAAAATAGTTTTATTTTTAATAATTAAAACACTTTCTATAAGTGTTCTCCATAGAAGTGCATGTAGAAGTATATGAGAAAGGATATTTTTGTCTTTTGTTTTTTGGAGGAGGTCACACTCTCTATTTTAGTTCCAATGAGTGGTTGGAATGCCCCATTATGATTTATTTGGATAGACGTTGTAAACTTCTAAGTGATATTTAATTAAATAGACCATTAATGATGGAAAAAACATTTTGCTATAACTTTTGACTAGTAACTCAGAATTGACTACCATTTTTTATTAAAAATTCTTATTTGTTTGTCCTATTTTTATTGGTTTACTTTTTCTATAAAATTCACTAAAGTTATAAGTTTACATATTCACGGGGGTTATGGGTCCTACTAGTTTTTACAACATACTTCATGCATTGATTGCTCTCATCTGTATGAACTCATTTTTGGCTCTATCTAAATTTCATCTCTAGATCATGTACCATTGTTTATACATTATAGTATTCATTGAAAATTTGGATGCATTCTTGGTTGTGTTCAATGCCCCTTCATGAGAGTGATTTAGGGGTTTATTGTTGAGTATATTATGTAGTTTTGGACTTTCTAGCTATCTTTTCTCAGTTATGTTGAGCCCATCTAAGAGAATATAGATGAGGAGAGTTGTTTCATCTCTAGTGATCCTTCTTGGGAAGGACAATAATGCATCATGGCATGCTTATATGGAATACTTGCTCACACACAAAAATCATATTTTATTTATAGATGGATAGATTCTTGCCCCCACTGATCCTATTTGGTTTGATAAGTAGGCTAATACTTGTTAAAAGGTTTTTACCACTATATTACTTCATATTTACATGGATCTTCATTACCATGTAGAACATACAGAGTGTCCATGCATAGTTTGGATCATACTAGAGAGTCTTTTCGGTGATCTTGCTGAGATTTATGTCACACTTTCTTCTTCACTTCCTATTGTCACTTCTAAGACTATTTTACTCTCTCCTCATGTTTTTTGTGATGATACATCCATGGTGGATAGTGTTATTCTTTGTATTGATCCCCCACTATATTATTAAATTCTACCAAATATTAGTTGTCTTATTATAGATTATATTTTCATAGCTATCCATATTGTTTCTCTTTTATAGCCTGCATAGACATGTATTTTTTAGGACTTTACTGATTTCAATATGAATAAATTGATTTTGAGCATCGATGACTCATCTCTACCTATGGACATTCATTCTTCAGTTGGTTAGTCATGCTACACTCTTCACATGGATATTCCTTTAGTGAATGTTCCATATCTATCTTATGCTCTGGTTATTCTCTCTTCTTCATTGTATGCTTCTTCATTTCCATCTTCCACAATGAGTCTTGTGATACCTGATTAGACTTTGGCACATTCAAGCATTAGGAGAGAGACATTTTAGCATTTTTCATAGTTATACATCATGATTGATTCATGCATTCCACTTGATTGGGAATTTAGTAGTTTGATAGCTCGTGGTTTCTTTCTTTCGAAAGGAAAAAACTACAATTTTTGTAGAGGGACCTATTAAAACATTCACCATATGATATTATATGCATACATTCTCTCTTTTATTTGTGGAGACACACATCTTTCATATTTTGTAGGATATTATGATCATCACTATGTACTTGGGAACCTCATTAGACATCATTATCGAGACCCAATTTTATATCCCACCTAAGCTAAGCTTAAAGGGGTGTTGGAGTGGGCTTTCTAGTCTTAACTTCTTTTATTTGTCTCTCTTTTGGTGAGGAATTTTTTACCCTTGGTTTTTCTCCTTTTACTCTACTTTTGAGAGTTGCATTATATGTGGGTACCTCATAAAGCTTGTTTCCAAGACCCATCATTTATTTTCTGCCCACCTAAGCTACGCTTAAGAGGGAGTGTTGGTGTAGGTTATTAATTATTTTATTTACTTATTAAATGGATAATTCCTACACTTATATATTTATCTTACTTATGTGTGATAAGAGGTTAAGTAGGTAAGAGGGTGAGTTTCACCAAGAGTTCCATCTAGAGTTCTACTGAGCACCACTATGAGTTTTCCTATGAGTTCTATAGTGAGTTACACTTAGTTCCACCATGAGTTATTTAGTGAGTTAACTCCTCTACTCCTTAATATTCCTCTTCACCATGTTATTATAATTGAGCTGATTAATCAACTAACCCAAAAGTAGTGTAGAATAGATAATTGGTAAGCAAGGCATTTAATATAGAAGGCAATTATTGCACATCTTCTTGTTTATTTTTTAATATAAAAAAAGTCATCATTTTTTAGAATGCTATACAAAATCATCATTATTGTAGAATACTTGTGTGTTCACTCTACCAGAAGATCACCTACTAGCTTACTCTAAAAATATGTTCAATGCTTTACTTGTTTGTCTAATCAATCATTTTTCCTCTATTTTACAACTCAATATATGAATTTTAATTAGGCATCAAGTGACGTTACTATATTTGGTGTATTTTTTCACACCTAAAACAAGGTATGATTTATGTAAATTTTCAACAATTTCCTTTTTTGATCATCAATATTAGATGTTCTTAGTCTTAGGGTATTTATTTTAGGTCTTCTCTTAAATCATTTCAATAGAATAATGAATAGTTAACATCTTTATGAATCATTTAAAATATCAAATTATTTATCCAAAATTATTTCAGCTTTTCTTCTTGAGTGGTAGTTGGATATTTTCTTAGGCCTTGGTTACAAAATGTTTTCATCAACTTCAATTAAGTAGTTGGGTTTCTACATAAAAACCTAAGAGGTGTTACTAGTGGCTTAATTTTATGATTTGGTGTTTCCATATTGTTATCTTCATTATTATTTTATTCATTTTATGTTATTGTATATTTTACTTCACTATTACTTTCACTATTCATTATTTACATGATATTTTATTTATTTTTACATTCACTATTTAGTGTTTACCTAAAAATTTATTCATTGTTAATTTAAAATTTCTATGTTTCCATTTAAATTTATTCATTATTATGTGGTAAATCGTCATGCATATTATCATCATCACAAAAATTCAAAACCTTATAATTTGAATGCAAACTTCGAATATAATTTAAATATATAGGTGACCTATGACATTTGGGTATTTAAGGATAATATATGCACCTTGTATTGCATGAAATTTTTGAATTCATTCCATTCAATTTTACTATCAACATTTATGATTTATCTAATGTTTTTAATTTTAAAATTTTCTTATATTTAGATTAAAATATATCACCCATGAATAGATAAAGATTACATATTTTGAGGGTGGGAATAGTTATTTAAAGAGAACTTCTAGCATTACCAATGATATATGGGTGAGTTGTTAAAGTATTTTGGTTGTTTTTAGTGTCATCCAAGTTCAAATCTCAATGGGCATGTGAGGTCAGTTATTACTACATATGGGGTATTCAACTTTTATTGGTTATAAATCTAGTAATTATGAGGCTAGTTGTGGTCATATGTGGTGTATTTGAGTCATGCTAATTGTTTATCTAGTAATAATTTTGAGATCTGATCCCCCTTATGTTTCCTAAACTAGTTTTTAGCTTTGGTCAAAAGCCTTGATAAACAAAAAAAAAACATGCAACACTGTGTAGAATGTATAATGATGCAAAATAAAATTAATGGGATAGAAATCATGATATGAAAAAAATAAGAATGTTGGGGAAAACATTATAATTTTATATATAATAATTTTTACATGTTTATCCTTGTATATTTTATGTATACAAGGATATTTTTTTCATAAATCTCATTATTGATTACATAAATTGAATAATCGCTTAAATATTTGATTAAATTATTGTTGATTAAGATAAAAAGTGTGTCATATATAATCAATTGATCCATAAATTAGTTTCACAATGCTCAATTTGGTCCAAATCACATCTCTAATTGTACGATTTGACTAAGTGGATGAATTCATGGAGAAACTAGAGAGAATTTATCCCTACATCACATCATACTCTTATAACTAGGATCAAGGGGATTGAAATGGTCCTACCTATATTCATGATTAAACCAATTGATTATTTTATTCATGAAATGAAAAAATTATTGTCAATTGAACCTAATATCAAGTCCTATATAGTGGTTTATGTGATGGCTGCGAACGACAAAGGATAGAATGCAGACCCTGGAGAGGGTTCTGGTGAAGATCATTCTAAGCAGAGGGTTTTTCCTCAGGAGAAGACATCTTTTTTCTTTAATGAATGGCCCAAGGTGAACAAAGTAAACGGTTACTTCCCATGGTGCCAGGACAGGCCCGTTCTAATAATTTCTCCAGAGGCTGTTTAGGAGGATGTCAACTATTTATCTGCTAACACCCTAATTTGTAAGTTTTTAGGCATTTAAATATCAGTGCAGGCTTTGGAATCTTGGATCCACCATACCTGGCAGGTTGAGGGAGATCTCGATATCATGTTGGCTAGTAACAGCTATTTTTTGGTAAATTTTTCATTTGTATCTGATAGGAATAGGATTTTTGAGGGTGGACCCTACTTTTATGACTGTATCAGCCTATTTCTCAAACCCTGGCATGTTGGTTTCAATTCAGTGGAAGATATGCCAGCCTGTGTGCCTGTATGGGTCCATCTCTCGAGACTCCTGCTAGAATTCTAGAGGGAGGACATCTTGCATCAAATAGCTACTTTGATGGGAACACCAATTGCCATAGCACACCAATCCTTAGATAGGAAGCTTATTTTTTATGCTAGCATTTTTGTTGAAATGGATTTAAATAACCCCCTACCAAACTCTATGGAAATTTGCATGGGGGTTTCATCTTGGGTCCAGCAAATTGATTACGAATCCATCCCTTTCTACTATCGAATTTGTCATGTATATGGTCATCTGCACCGTCAATGTCTCTAAGTAGAAAGAGGTAATGGGATAGATCCCAGTGGAGGCAAAGGAAAAGGCCAAGTAGCCCAAATGGAAACTACAAATGGCCTACATGGTAGTGCAACAAATGGCAAGGACCACTCAAATACTGATAGCGCAACCCAAGATCCTCATGGTTTTAACGGTGTGGACAAGGAAGGCTTCACCCAAGTCCATCATTGTGCGAAGGGGCGTGGGCTAAAATGCACAAACCAGGACCAGTCTATGGAACAGAGTTTCAACTATTTTGAAACTTTAGAAATTATGGCCATTGAAGATGGCATCTCGCTTGATGAGATGGGAGGCCCCTCAAAAGCTGAGGAGAAGTGCACCTCCCAAGATATGGTGATCCAGCCAACGAGGGAGACTTCCCCTACCCTAGATGAGGGGACCCTAGTGGTACATCCAGATCAGTAGGAGAAGGAAGTCAGCTGGGCAGACTTGGTTAAGGATGCAGATGTGTCTAGGAAAGAGAAGGGATTGGTGTTTGCATTGGGATTAATGCAAAGACCATTACAGAAAGTTTCCTTCACCACTCCCTCTAGAGTGGGTCGTAAGAAGGATCACGATAAAATCAAAATCATAGGAGATCTTTTGGTTGAATCTGGAGTGGTTAAGACCTTGGATGAACACTTCACCCAATCCACCCAATGATTGTCTTGTCATGGAACGTAAGGGGATTGCATAGTACCCCCAGACAAAAAGATATGTGGAAGTTGGTTGAGAGACACTCTCCTGATATCCTGTGAATCCAGGAGACTAAGCTTTCTATGGAGGCTATGGCTAACTGTGTACCAAAATTTTGGGACTTTGGACATCACTAATGTGTAGGTGCTTTAGGAAGTGCTGTAGGGGTAGCAATTTGTTGAGATCCTGGGAAGATCACACCACTCCATTGGATGGCTACTCTCTCATCCCTCTCTATGAGTGTGACCTCAATTGAATTAAGGGAGTTGATTCTGGTGACTACTGTTTATGCACTTGGTGATATTTTTGGGCAGCTCAAGCTCTGGGAACACTTGAGGTATGTGCAGATCTATTTTCCTTACCTACCATGGATCATGGGAGGAGATTATAATGCTATTCTTCATCAGGAGGAAAAGAGGGGAGGATTAGCACGACTTGACCCCACATCTAAGCTTCTGAGACAAAATATTGATATGCTGTGCCTATCAGATGTTAAACCCCTTAATGGGCTCTTCACCTGGAACAACAGAAGGACAGGTAAGGATGCCATTTTTGAGTGTTTAGATAGATTTTTCGTTTCTTTTTTTTGGCTTTCTAGTGAAATTTATTTGGCTTTAGAAATTTTGGATTGGAAAGGCTCTGACCATTGGCCTATCAAACTCTCCACCAGCCACATCACTAGCCCCAAGAAACCTCCTTTTAAGTTTCAATTAATGTGGCTTCGAGACCTATCTCTTCATGTCCTGATGACCCACTGGTGGCAGCAAGGATGACCTGAATATGGATCAACTATGTTCACCTTTGAAAAAAAGCTCCAATTTGTAAAAAGAAAGTTGCAAGACTGGAATAGGTAAAATTTTGGTAATCTTCACTCTAGGAAGGAAAAAGCTCAAGATCAGCTTCATACAGTTACCAGGCAGATCTGGGACTTTGGTTTGATAGAAGATCTTTGCAGGGCAGAATCTATAGCTGTGGATGCTTTGGCTAAATGGGAACTTCGAGAGGAAATTTATTGGAAGCAGAAAGCCCATATTGACTGGCTCCAGGAAGGCGACAAGAACACAGCCTTTTTTCATAAGTTAGTTCAAGCAAGGTGCAATAGGAACTTTCTTTCTTCTCTTGTCACAGTGGATGGTACTTGCCTAATGTCCTCCCATGCCATATCTGACGAAGCCATTCATTTTTATGTAGAGCTACTAGAAAGTACACCACCTCCCACTGAATAGGAGGAAAATACAGTGTTGTCTTGCATTCCTTCTATTGTTACACCTGAGATGAATGAATTGCTCATGAGGCCGATTGCTAAGGAGGAGGTAGAGAAAGTTGTTTTTAGTATGCACAGAGGCAAAACACCTGGGCCGAATGGATTCCTAGATAAATTTTTCCAAGAATTTTGGGAGATTATTAACCAATATCTTTTAGAGGTGGTGAGAGTATTTTACTCCAACAAGGAGATGCTCAAATCACTTAATGCAACTTTCCTTGTCTTGATCCTGAAAAAGGATCAGGTGAATCAGTTGGATCATTTTAGGCCTATTGCTCTCTGAAATATGGTGTACAAAATAATAACCAAGCTCATTGCGGAGCGGCTCAAAGTTTGGCTTCCTTCGGTCATCTCAAAGGAATAAGGGGGTTTTGTTACTGGGAAGCAAATCTTCAATGGGGTGGTGATTACTTCTAAAGCAATCCACTCTATGAGTAGGTCCTAAGAGTGATCTATGTTTATTAAGCTCGCTTTGGCCAAGGCCTATGATAGGGTAGATTGGAGCTTTTTGGAAAAAATCCTTATGGCCTTTGGTTTTAACTGGGATTGGGTGTGATGGGTGCTAAGTTGTGTAACTATGCCTTCCTATTCAATCCTCATTAATGGTGAGCCTTCCAGGCTTTTTGGAGCCTCTAGAGGTCTTCGCCAAGGAGACCCACTCTTGCCATGCTTGTTCATTATTCTTGTTGAAGGGCTGGGCCACCTCATCAAATTATAGGCATCTCATAATAGGATTCATGGCTGGTAGTGGGGAAATGGGTTAGCCAGTTTGACCCACCTCCAATTTGTGGATGATACTATATTGGTAGGAAGAGCCCAGATCAGGGAAGCGCAAGCTTTTCAAGCTACATTGGACACCTATCTAGCTGTGACAGGGCAGAAAATCAATGAGCACAAATCCTCCATTTTTTTCTTCAACACTCTAGATTCTATTCAACAAAGGATTGCCACTTCTCTAAGATTTCAGATTCAATCCCTCCTGATTACTTATTTAGGCATACCCATTGTGGTTGGAAGACAACCCAGGCTCTTCTGGCAGAATATTCTTGAAAAATTAAGGCAAAGAATTAACCATTGGACCCATCATTGGCTTTTTACTGTGGGGAGAGTGACACTATTGCAATCCATGATCCAAGCTCTGCCCATTTACCATAGTATGGTCCAGGCTGCCCCAATGTATTTTCTCAAAGAATATGATGCTCTATCATGAAAATTTATTTGGAGCAGCAACTTAAGGACATCAAAATGGAGTCTTATTAACTGGAATATAGTATGCCACCCAAAGAGGGAAGGAGGCCTTGGGTTGTGCTCTGCTATCCTGTCTAGTCAAGCTCTCGTGGCTAAACTTTACTGGCAATGGTGTTCCAACCAATCTTGCCTTTGGGCCCGTATCTTGTCTTCTAAGTATTTTCTAGGTGTTGATCTGACAGATATCCCTAGGCATCTTATTGAGGGAAGAGGTTCTATGTTGTGGAATACCCTCAAACTTGGAGCTCATCTTGTGCAAACCAATCTCTTTTGGATTTGCAACAGTGGGATGGAGGCAATTTTTTGGGAAGATTCCTGGAATGGAGCTCCTCCCCTCCTTTCCTCCCACCCTCACTTGCGGCCCCTGTGTGATTCCTTTCTTCCTGCTAGATGGAATACGGTAGAGCATTACAAAGAAGGATTTAATATGGGCACGACTATTGCCTTCCGATGGAAGAACTCATTTGCTTGGCCACTGGGAGGGACTGCTAAGAATAGGAAGGAGCTATCTCAGATTATTTTAGCCAGAGTTTGCAGCTCTTTGAGGGGGAGAGATGTCTTAGCTTGGGGAGGTAATTCTAATGGCCAGTATTCAGTTGCGTTTGGGTACCTTGAGCTAACAAAACAACATTTTGGAGAAGTTTAATTCTTATGGGGGAAGAAGATTTGGAATTGTCTGTCATGGCCGATATGTAACTTCTTTTTATGGATTCTCACTTATAACCACTATCTGACATGGGAAAATCTTTGCAGAAGAGGTTTTTAGGCCCGTCTATATGTATGCTATGTTGTAGTGGTGAGGAGATAGGGTCTCACTTATTCTTCCAATGTTCTTTTGCTAGATGAATATGGCACCTTTGGTGGGAGGCATGGGCTTGTCTTTGCTGGCATGTATCCTCTATGACTGAGTTTTGGCAGCACCTAGGTCGACCACTCTCAAAAGTGCCCATACTTCAGACTGCATGGACTACAAGCCCCTCCTTTATTCTCTAGAACCTCTGGTTAGAGAGGAATAGGAGTATTTTTTGTGACTATTTTTTGGATCCAAGAGCGCTTTGGCTAAAAATCCTCACTGCCCTCTAATAAAATCTTCAGGTGAAATGTGTTAAGGCCATTGTTTTGAGTCCTGTTGAAGCTGTGATCCTTACATGCATTTCCCCTGTGTCAGGTTGAGCTTCTCCCCTCAGTCCTCATATGTGGCCTAGGACAAGGATTAGATAGTAGACGCGTCTTGCTAATCATATGGGGCATTGGTCCCCTCTAGGAGATGGGTTTTTGAAAATTAATGCTAATGGATCCTCAAAAGGAAACCCAAGAGAAGCTGGGATTGGTGGAGTTGGCAGAGGCACTGTTGGTGAGATTTATTTTCTATTTTCTATCTATAAAGGTCACCATACAAACAACCTTATGGAGGCGATGGCCATCCTGGAGGCTATGCAAACCTGTTACCAGAATGGTTGGCATAGGATCATTTGCAAGTTAGATTTGCAAGTGATTATTAATTTGCTGAGTAACCATAGTTTTGACAATGTGGATTGGTAGCTGGCTATGATTGTTTGGTAGATCCTTCAGATTAGTACCTCTCTAGAGTCTATCTCCTTTAATTATATTCCCCAAGAGTGGAATGGGGTTGCAGATTGCCTGGCTAAATGGGCCTCTGAGTTTGGGCCAGATTGTTGTATTCAAGATCAAAAATTACTTCCTGTGAGTTTGTCTCTCACCTTGGCTCAACTTCTTCAGCAGGATATGGAAATGTAATTATCCCGTGTTTCGGGTCTTTATTAATAAATTTTTACCCCTTTAGTTTAAAAAAAAGTCCTATATAGTCAAAATTATTCTTGGAAGGGGGTTAATTTTCCCATATAAAAATATAGATTTCACAAATTGAGTAATTAACTCAATTTATGATAAAATCAGGGCTAATTTAGCACCTAGTCAAATATTATAGTTTCAGTAAGTTGCGAGGGCTTAAATTGGCCATAATTGCTTCTATGATTAAACTAATCAATTATTTGATTCATTATGTGATTAATTTGGGTTGATTGATGCCCAAATCATATCATATATAGTCAAAATCAAATTTAAAAGTCTTAATTTATCCAAAATTGCATCATTAATTGCACTAGTTGACTAATTAACTCAATTCATTATGGAGTTAGAGTTAATTTCACCCCAAATCACATCCTATTTTCATAATTAGGTTTAAGTGGATAAAATTGGCCTCAATTACATTTGTGGTTGATCCAATTTATTAGTTAGTTCATTTTATGATGAAATTGGGGCTAATTAAACCATAAAATAAATCTTATATAATCAAAATTAGGTTTGAAAAGGGCTTAATTTGGACCAAATAACATAACTAATTACACTAACTGACTAATTAGATAAATTTATAATAAATTTATGGATAATTGATCCCCCAATCACATCCTATAGTCTTATTTAAGTTGAATGGGCTCAAATTGGTCCTAGTTACCTTTTTGATTGAATAAATTGAAAAGTTGGTTAATTTTGCGGTGATATTTGGGTAAATTAAGCTCAAAATCAAATCATATATATTTGGTATTAGGTTTTCATGGCTCTTTTATTCTCAAATCACATCCTATAGTTTTAGTTAGGTTGAAGGGGATGAAATTGGCCCTAATTGCCTCTGTAATTGAACCAATCAACTTTTTGGTTCATTATATGATAACATTGGTGTTAATTTATGCTGAGATCACATGTTATATAGTCAAAATTAGGTTTAAAAGGATAATTTAACCTAAAATATGGTCATATGGTTTCATTTAGCTTAAAGAGGCTCATTTTTTTTCTAAATTCCTTTTTTATTGTATTTGTGATAAAATAAGGGTCGATTAAGAAATAAATTACATCTTATACAATCAATTGAGTGATAATTTAGGTTTATAGGGATAAATTTATCCCAAAAAATATTTCTAATTTCACTAATTGACTAATTACATCAATTCCAATTGACTAAAATATAATTTAGCCCAAAATCATATGCTACTCTAATAGTTAGGTTTAAGGGGCTCAAATTGGCCATAATTTCATTCCTAATTTAAACTTGATCAACTATTATGTTCATTAATTGATAAAATTAGTGTTTATTAATAATTATATCACATCCTATAAATTCAAAATTAATGTTTAAAGCGGCTCCATTTGACCCAAATCAAAAAATCTATTGCATCAATTCACTGCTTGCCTTAATCTATGATAAAATTATTGGGATAATTAAACCTCTAACATAATCTTAGTCATAATTTGTCTGAAGAGGCTTAAATAATCCACTATTAACTCCATTATTAAACCCAAAATAATTATTTCATTTATATGATGAAATTAGTGTTGATTAATTCCCAAATCACATCTTATACAGTTCAAATTTGGTTCACAAGGCTCAATTTGGCCCTAATTACATCACTAATTAAACCACTTAAATAATTATCTTAATTCATGATGGAATAAAAGATAATTTATACCAAAATTACATATTATTATCAAACTTAGGGATAGGGTTCTAAGATTAGCCCCAATTACATCTGCGATAGAACCAATCCGTTCTTTGGTTCATTTTATGATTACATTAAGATTGATTCAACTCCAAATCACATCCTAGAAAATCAAAATTAGGTTTTAAAAGGATTAATTTGGACCAAATATTATTATTAATTTCACTAATTAACTAATTGGCTCAATTTAGGATACAACTAGGGAAAATTAAGCCTCCAATCACATCCTATAGTCATAGTTAGGTTAAATTGGATCATATTGGCCATAATTACTTCCATGATTTAACATATTGACTATTTTAATTACTTACTTATGACAATAGGATCAATTAATCCATAAATCACATCATATTTAGTTGAAATAAGGTTAATATAGTTAATTTTCCCCAAATCACATCATTATTTTCACCAATTGACTAATTGGCTCAATCTATGATCAATTCCAAGGTAATTTAACCTTAAATCACATTTTATGGTCATAGTTAGTTACAAAGGGCTCAGATTGTCCTTAATTACCTCTATGATTAAACCAATTAATAATTTAATTTATTATGTGATGACATTAAAGTTGATTAGGACCATAATCACATCTTATACACTCAAAATTATGTCTATCATTTAACTAATCAATTCTTTGGTTCATTATCTGATTAAATTAGGGTTAATTAAGCCTAAAATAAAAATCTATAATCAGATTTAGGTTGATTTGGATCAAATCATCCCCACTTACATTTGTGATTAAACTAATCAATTATTTAGTTTATTTTGTGATGACTTTGGAGTCAATTAATCCCTAAATTACATCCTTTATAATTAAAATTATGTTTATGGAGGTTAATTTAGCCTATATTCCATCACTAATTACACTGATTGATGAATAGGCTTAATATGTCATGATATCAGAGATAACTTAACCATATATAACGTATTACAGTCATAGTTAGGTTTAAGGGGTTCAAATTGGCCATACCTTCTTCCATTATTGAAACAATCAAATATTTGATTGATTTTATGATTAAATTGGGGTTGGTTGTACACAAAATCACATCTTATATATTAAAAATTAGGTGGGCTCAATTTGTCCCAAATAACATCACTATATTGACTATGGAATCCATACAAATGTCTATATATTGGCACATGCCACTTTTATAAATAAAAATAAAAATTTAAAAAAATGACACTTCACATTTACATCCCTCATGACTTTTTAAAAAATTATAGTTCAGCTTTACGAATAATATCTAGTTTCTTAAATGGATTAAGAAAACATTTTATGTGTCTGTGTGTATGTTTTAATGATTATAAATCACATTAAATCAATATGTTGTATGTTTTCAGTGATTACGAATGTCATGAAATAATATAAATGGAGGAACATATATTCTTTTGTGTGTATATGATTATGCTTTCAATAATTTCAAAAACATGCCTAAAATATTGGAAATGACTTGGATTCCCAAGCCTAAGGCTTGGACCTACACACATCTCAATCTATGTTTTAAATAAAAATAAAAAAATCTAACTTCAATCATGACAAACACTATTAATTTAATCAAAAATTTTCCTAAAACTATTACTATAACATAAAACACACTCTCCTCATTTAAAAAATACATATTTTTTTAGTATTTATTATTATTTTAAGGTTACCATCTATATTGATTTCTATGTGTGTCCTTTTATGCCATTACATATGCCTATATTTTTTTATGTAGATTTTTTTCATTCATCCAAATGCAAAAAATATTATATGGTTACAAACTAATCCTAATTATATACATGTCTCATGAATATGAAATTGTGTATATGTGCATGAACCACTATCATGCCTCATTAGTTTAAAAGTGCATATATGTGAATGAACCACAATCATGCCTCATGATAAAGTGATATAGGATATTATGCATTTATATGTTGAATTTTAAAACATGTATCTCTAATTCATCTATATGTGAAAACTTGTAATTATTATTCCTTTTAATTATGCACATATATCAATGCATATGTACCCAAGTAGTTATAAAAAATTTCTCAAGTATCTATAAATTGAGTGCATATGCTTGGCATATGCCCCCATAACTTATCTCATTATGCCAATATATATCATATAGCTAAATCATATGATATCTTAACCATTCTAAATACTTAAAATATAAACTTTGATATGATTATCTATTCATGGAGGCTTATGTGTATAGGACACCCCACTATAATGCCACCCTTTTTAGATGAGATATGTTTTAGAGGTGAGTCATCTCAAAAAAATAGTTAACTATATTAATTTAGGTGTAAATATATCATCATGTGAACATGTGGAGAGTATGTTATCATGGTAATGTATATGTTGATCAAGACATGTATATAACATATGTAATGCTTGGAATATAAGTGTATTTTATATATATTTTCATAAATGAACCACAATGTATTAGCCATCACTTAATTATAATTGAATAAGACTATGGATTAAAGGTCCACGATATGGGTCATGGCACCAATAAATACTAGAAATCTCAACAAACATAACAAGCTCAATAATATCAAAAGTTAGTGTTACACAAAGGCTAAATGTCGCATATAAGATACATGAAAATTTTATAAAAGAGGCCAAAGACCACATGAAAGGAACACAAAATTGTTTTAACTAAAGGATGTAAATATATTGCACCAAACATAGTCAAGTTCCATATGTAAGGTACATAAAGATGTTGCAAGCAAGGGACATATATACATCACATCAAAAAATGCCAAGGGCCACAACCATAATCTAGTCTATTATGTAAGAGGGTAACAACATCAATGAGGCATATAATAAGTAAATACTAGTCTTGACCATCCATATATATATAAATGCCACATCATAATATAATAATATCGATGTATCATTGTGTAAGATATGAGTAACTATCAAGAAATATATAACCCAAGATAGTAAAATTATGATATAAAATTCCACTATAATTGGCATGACCACTAGATAGAGGAAATTCCAACATCTATATGCCCATGCATAACCTTTATGTCCTTCATCTCACTCATATATATTTAAATATGTGTGTATGAAAATAATATTCCATATACCAAACATGTGATAAATAACATATAAATAATTTAATCTAGTAATTATGTCATGTTTAGGTCATGTATTTTTATTTTTTTAATATTTTAATGTCTTTGTATTTTCTTGAATTATTTTTTTATTTTGTATTTTTGAAATATTTGAATTATCTTAGCGTGAAAAGTAGGGCCTATTGGAAATGGTTTTTAAAATTTAAGAATGGGAGGTATTCAAAAAAATTAGAACATGTGCCAAGGCATAGTGTGTATTAAGTTTAATAAAATGGCAATGTGTAAGAAGTGAAAGCAATCAATATGTACCCATTGTATATGTTTATTATAATAATGTATCTTAATAACATATGTGGAGATAAGGATATGTATTCTCATAGTGGATAATAATAAATATGCATTAATTTTTTTGTATATATATCATGTAAGCTAAATGTAAGCCATAAATGATTTATAAATACTAAATATATGTAAGAGTGAGGTAGTAGAATGAAAAAAATAGGTTAAATATAATAATTATAGGAAAAGTGTTATGGAAGAGTAAATTAAGATAAAAAATCAAGAGGAAAGGGCCAAGTGAAAACATATCCAAGAATTAGAAAAATAATCAACGTCATACCATATATACAATATATAAGGATAAAAATGATGATCCGATGAACAATCATGAATAAGTTATGTACACTTAGATGTGTTGTAACCAATTAAATTAGCTCATATGGTGGTATTTTATCTAGGTATATCAGTGTCTTGTTATACTAGTATCATGCATACATATATGTAATGTAAAATATTTATAATTGACTCTAGATCTAAATCTGTATATTAATCATGTAATGTGTGATACTCCTCATTATTATAAAACTTAATTTACTCATGTGTATGTCTAGTGTTTACAATAATTTCTATAGGATCTTAATTATTATTATTATCACTTGGTTTTAAAATTTAATCTTATGAAGGTGTATCAATCTCAATATCATTGTTGTCAATGAGATCTTATATTTTATGTCTTAATTTGAAGCATTTATTCATATATTATTTTAAAATTTAATGATAGTCACAATATATATTATTATCATAGTTATTTATTATCGTTATATTAGGGTAAAAATATTGTGTAGGATAAAGAGTGATAATATTTCACTCAAGTAGCTTCTATAATAGTATATGAGAAGATTATGGTAATCTATAAATTTTATCTTCAATAGAGATAACCATTGAAGTTGATTTGTCATTTTGGGTACTGCATTAACTACTATATTTCACAAAGTAAATATTTTTTATTTAAGGAGCTTGAAACACTACATATAATAATCCACTCCTAGAAATAGAATATTAGAGGATGAATTATCTCCTCATAGGTTGTATTTTTTCTGTTGTAGGTCTCAAGTAGTTTACAACCTATTTGTAGCTTGTTTTGGTCATTTTTAGAAAAGGTGTTTATTTTTTATCTAAATGATTTATTATTTTATCCATCTCAAAACCCTCATTTAATAATAATAAAATTATCTTCACCTCATATTTTTGAACTATCTTGACATGTAATGTAAAACGTGGTAGTAAATTATAGTGTTTGAAAGGAACAATATCTATTAGATATGTATATAGATGTCCATCATGTTTAAAAATGAAACACATGTGTAATTTAGATGTTATTTTTTCAATATAATGTATCTAAGGTAACCCCAAAAGTAGGTTGTAATGTGTATCATGAACTGTAACTTGAAATAAGGGATACATCTATTTTGGTCCTAAAAGAACATCCATTGAGATTATGTCAAATGATACCATAGCTCATGATATGATTTATTAATAATATGATACAATGTTTTAATAATTTTTATATTGACTCCTAAATCATGAAATAATGATAATTTGAAAACATTTTGAATTGACTTGGCATCAACGATGACTTATTTGATGATATGATGTGATATTATAGCAAGGATAAATAGTGTAGAATAAGATTGAGAAAAAAAATTAGTTCATGAGTTAGTAAATAAAACCAATGAAAAGAATAAATACATAATATATTTTACCTACTCCCTTAATGGGCATAGATCAATGGACTCAATAAACTAGACTAGAGAAACATAAGCAATGCCTTACCTATGTGACTCTCCTCTAAGATCAGTCAATTGATTGTGTTTGTGTCCAGATTTTTTGCTCTGAGTTTATATCAATATGATATAAAAAGTGACTACAACATCTATTCTTGCACCAATTGGTTTTAGTTCTTGATTGGGTGAAAATTAAAGAAGGTTTGAAGCTTTCTAGAGATATTTTGGCATAGTTTTTTTGCACGTAAAAATGATTAATATAAAATGGTCATGGCTATTGTATCTATAGTTTTCAACTAAATCAATACCATGTGTGGTTAAACATGGATTAGAGTTGGGAGGTAATTTATGTTTTGTGATGGATGCTGAATTTAAGAAGCATGGCTTAATATTCTTGATATTCATCTCACTTATGTTGATATTTCTAGTTTTTACTTTAAGGATGATGACATCAACACGACATCATATTTCCTGATATTTGTTTAAATTTTATTTTATAAATTATATATCAATTAATTCAACATATATTTTTCACTTAAGCTCTTAATTTAGTTTATTTTGCTTAATGAATCTGATCGAGTTTTTTTTTGGCAATTTTTAGAATTTGACCAATTACCATGCACTATTGGTAAAAAATGTCAATTTATTAGGTCACAATATGACTAAAAGTGAATAAAAGGAAGGTGATAATTACATACAATTTTATTCCCTAATTTTGTATTCCTTGATACAAATTGGCACATGCACATGATGTGTGTGGATGAATCAAAGGATTTCAATGATTGAGAACATCATATTACTAATTTACAATTTAACCAGAGACTAATTAAAATAATATAATTATTATTATTTATAGTGTAATGCCCCAATTAGGTATATATTTATATAGTTTAATACTTTCACATGATGTATGTAGATGAAATTGGGATGTTTAATAATTTATAGGATTAATTTACAATATTTGCATGAAATCATTTTGATTCAATTTTAACATGAGAGTGGTTAGAATTTGGTGTCTACATTTAACCTCTATTTAATAAGTCATTTCAAGACATGAAATAAGTAACTTCTTTTGAAAGAATTGAAAAAATGTCAAGAAGAATTTAAAAAAAAAAAATTAGATGAAGAAATAATAATTAACCGATGATTTCCCATCGAGAGGGCATGCAGGAAAAAATGATATGGGTTAGATCTCAAAAAATAGAGGTAAGTGGTAAAATTTATCCCAAAACAAGTGGGATACTTTGACCTACCCAAAAAGTGAGAAAAAGCTATAGGGTTGGAATTAGAATAACTTTACCCCCATAGGGTAAACTAACTAGAGACATCCTAAATAGTATGGTCTAGGTTAATGACAATAATCTTCCCTATTTGAGAGAATATTTATGTTATAGGACCCAAATTATGTGGTCTATATGGATAAAAATAATGTGTCCTACCATGGTGGTTGTTGATTAATGACTAACTTAGTGGCTTCTGATATGGAAAATGTAAGTGTTGATCAATATAGATAATTTAACCTAGTAGGGTGAAGGTGATCACAAATTGGTCCAATAACAAATAAAATAGAATAAGAATATTTAAGTTTCCAAAAATCAAAGTTGTTCTTAAAATTAAACTTCTCCTCCTCAAACTTTGCATTTGTAAATTTCACCATTTGATGCTCTAGATAACAACACCAAATGTAGACCACAATTACTATAGAATAATATTAACCTCACTCAAATACCACTTATTAAGATAATTAAATAGATAAATATTTAACATACGTGAGAAAAAACACATGATTTACGTGGTAAAACCTTAGAAAGCTAAGGAAATATCCATAGTGTAAGATACCAAGCTTTAATAATTACAAGATGAACAGATTACATACAAGCTCACTATGTAGATTACATTCAAACTACATAAAGATAAATACACTTAATTGGAAAAGCACCATTTAAATTCCTCCTAAAAATAGAGTGTAAAAATGCCATTTAGACCCCCTTATGACAATAGTTGGGGTAAGGGGTGTTGCCTCCCAAACCCCTTATCAAGGGATGGGATATAAACCACACCACAAAAGGATCCAAACTTTAAATTTATTATCACATATCTAATAGGGTCTATATGTAAAATTGGGAGTGGCATGATGCATTTACCATATTATTGGAGCTTGGTACTAGAGACCTCTTAAATTTAGTAATAAATCTCGAGTAGTTTCCTTTTTAAATTTATTGTGTTTAAGATCTTTGAATTTTTTGTCACTCTCTTTTTCAATTCGAAGTTGATATTGGAGAATATCCTAAGATTTGAGCCATATCTTATATAAGTGATTTGAGGTTCTTCAAATAGGTGGGGAAATAAATAGCACAATCAATTGTCGATAGTTATAAATTTCATTTATAATTGTGTTAAATATCTATCTCAGCCTTGTATTTAACCTGTGATAAGGTAGAGTTGGTACTAATGGACGATATTGTTATGTTTTATTCATTGAATAATAAAAAAAAGCCTTATCAAAATAGGTTGTATCATTATGACCCTACACCTATCAAGGATCCAATGACATTTGCAAAGTGTCTAAGATGAATCCTTAAAATCTACAAATTAATAAAATGTCTTTGACATAATTACATGAAAGTACATTGTAATGGAGGAATATTTAGTGGGATAAAGATTACATAAAATTAGGTTAAACCTGAATACTAAAGACTAAGAACCCCCTAGAAACTCTTATCTATCAATATGGGGAGGGAAAGATCCTCTAATTTAAATGGGTGAGGATTGGATCTATTTATACAGATTATAATAAATAAATAAATAAATACCCACTTATATCTATAGTAGTGGGAGAGCACTCAACCTATCAGTACACATCATCATCTATTATTATATATGTGATATGTGCTTCATGAATGGAAGAATGGTAGGTGGGTTGATATATACAAAAAAATCGGCATGTTGGTGTTCCATAATGCCCTATATGTGTATGTGTATGAAGGCTAGAGATTTATCTAGTAGCTGGCAGTTATGGCATGAGTGACTCCTATTATAAATAACAATAGATTAGGAAAATATCTTGTTGATCACCCATCACCATCATAATAGGGATAGGGAATGCATTTCTACCTAGAGCCCATACCTATATATATGGGAGAAGGTTGAATCTAGTACTTACAACCAAGAGTGATTCTATATAGTTTAATTGGCACACCCAGGTAGGATAGATATATAGGCTTCCTATATATATAACTAGTGAGGGATTATCTAACTTTGTGGGCATAGCATAGCATATAAAATTATCTTGGAACTCCCAAATAGAATAGATAGGGATTATAAATTGAAAAAATATATGGTCTCACCCCCTTTATATATAGAGATGGAAAAGATATGGAGATATGGGCCCCCTTCCCCTTCCCCTCCCCCTTTATATAAACTCTATGGGATATGGGAATAGATATATAGGCTACCCATATATTTACTTTCCCTAGAAACCCCTATCTCTACATATATATGGGGTGAGGTGGGGGCGGGGGTGGGGAGGTTGGGCAGTGGGGGATATATATTGATATGGGGAGAGAAATATCCTCTAATTTAAATGGGTGGGGATTGTATCTATTTATATATATTATAAAAAATAAATAAATACCCACTTATATCTATAGGAGTGGGAGAGCACTCAACCTATCAGTACACATCATCATATATTATTATATATGTGATATGTGATTCATGAATGGAAGAATGGCAGGTGGGTTGATATATACAATAAAGGTGGCATGTTGGTGTTCCATAATGCCCTATATGTGTATGTGTATGAAGGTCAGAGATTTATCCAATAGCTGGTAGTTATGGCATGAGTGTATCCTATTACAAATAATAATAGATTAGGAAAATATCTTTTTGATCACCCATCACCATCATAATAGGGATAGGGAATGTAGTTCTACCCAAAGCCCATATCTATATATATGGGAGAAGGTTGAATCTAGTACTTACAACCAAGAGTGATTCTATATAGTTTAATTGGCACACCCAGGTAGGATAGATATATAGGCTTCCTATATATATAACGAGTGAGGGATTATCTAACTTTTTGGGCATAGCGTAGCATATAAAATTATCTTGGAACTCCCAAATAGAATAGATAGGGATTATAAATTGAAAAAATATATGGTCTCACCCACTTTATATATAGAGATGGAAAAGATATGGAGATATGGGCCCCCTTTATATAAACTCTATGGGATATGGGAATATATATATAGGCTACCCATATATTTACTTTCTATGGTTTGCAGGGGCCTATCTATCTATTATTGTTCACCCCTATCTATATCTGTCATAGCCGTCTTCCTATCCCTCTCCCAAATATCTAGTTTTTTGGCCTCTTACTCTCTATATAGATCATGATGAAATTTGAAGGGATGGGAAAGATAGGGAGATAGTGTCTAGATATAATAGAATAGATATATAGGTTCTCTTTCTATTCACATATCCCATATAGTTAGTGGCAAAAAAACTAAAATTTTAATATATAGAGGAGGGTGAGGGCCCTTATATAAATAATGTATATACTACCTCCCCCCATATAATAGATAAGATAAGATAAGATAAGATTTTTAGGGAGGGCAAAAAAAACTCTACATATAGAGGGGGCATATCTATATATAGGTCATAGGGGGTCATGGAGAATAAGGGGCTTGCCCCTCATTATATACTCTTTAGGAGGTCAAATGGAGTGCATAAATGACCTCAACCAGTAGGGAGAGCCATTTATATGGGTTTCAGGACACCTATATAAATTTCATTGAATGATGGGAACTAACTCAAGGATTCAATCCCTATAACTACATTGTTGAACCCAACATTCATTGACTGATCTTACCTATCCCAAAAGCCTATATTTATATTGAAACTCAACAAAAATAGGTAAACAAATTACGCAAGAGATGAAGTGAACTAAAATAAATTGTGTGTGTGTGTGTGTGTGTGTGTGTGTGTGTGTGTGTGTGTGTGTGTGTGTGTGTGTGTGTGTGTGTGTGTGTGTGTGTGTGTGTGTGTGTGTGTGTGTGTGTGTGTGTACATATGTACACACACACACACACACACACACACACACACACACATGTGTATGTATGTATGTATGTATATAATATAGCCATTACTTGTTTTAACTTGATTTGTGTGATATTGTGTAAGTTATGGCCAATGAATTGACTTTACTAAATATTCTCAATGCCAATTTTGTGTCAAAATAGAGGGATACTCACAAAGTGTTTATATAATTTCTAGACTTCCTATTACTGTAAAAAAATCCTTTTACACCTTTATATATGAGATTATTACATTATTTATCTTCATTAATTATCTTACAAGTATTTATTATTTACACACACACACACACACACACACACACACACACACACACACACACACACACACACACACACACACACACACACACACGCACGCACACACGCACGCACACACGCACGCACGCACGCACGCAAGCACACGCACGCACGCACGCGCACGCACACGCACATGCACACACACATGCACACGCGTGCACACACACACACACACACACACACACACACACACACACACACACACACACACACACACACACACACACACACACACACACACACACACACACATGTATGTATGTATGTATGTATTACTTTTTTTAACTCGATTTGTGTGATATTGTATTAGTTATGGCCAAAGAACTGACTTTATTAAATATTCTCAATGCCAAGTCTGTGTAAAAATAGAGGGATACTCACAAAGTGTTTATTTCATTTTTAGACTTCCTATTACTTTCAAAAAATCCTCATGCACCTTTATATATGAAATTATTACATTAGTTATCTTCAATAATTATCTTAAAAGTATTTATTACATAGACAAGAATCTAGTGGAAGTATTTTTCTCATATGGTTAACATATTAGATCTGATATTTTGATCATTATGTACATAGGGAAGACAACATGTCTCTATTGTACATGATAACTCACTAATATAAATATATATGGCAATAACTACACCATGGATGATGATCTATCAGGTGTCACATTATATGTGAAATATTAAATCTAAATATGTAATGTAGATCCATAAATGAAAATTTTACAATAAACTCAATCTACAATATATAACAATAATAATAATGAATGGGTAAAATACCCCCATATAAAGTTATAATATAAAATATAAACTATAAGTACCATCCCCCATTGGCTAGGGCTATTTCAACATATTTCTCTATGTGTTTTTCATTTTAGTTCAAAAAAACATCTACATTTATTTTATCCTTATTCACATGAATTTATTTTTTTTCATCTAAATTCATACCATTAAAAAATAAGGGTGTTCATTTTCCATAATTGATATTCTGTCAAATAAACCCAACTCACATTGTGATATGTTTGTTGTTATTAAATTTATTACTGGATTTTTGTTGGTAGTGGATGTCTATTATTGGAGCTCTATCTCTCTTGGATTTACTCAAATACTTTTTATTGGAAAGATGCAAACTTTTACCAATTCATGTGCATATATATTACATACATTGTGAAATATGTTTATGTTATGACAATTGTAATAATACTCTTGATAATAAATGGTAATAACAATTTAAATGATTATTCACTATTACTCAATAGGCATTGAATAATGGTAAGTGGGGGAGGGAGAGGTGGTGATGGTATACTACAATCATTGTGATTGAATAATAATTAATAGATTGACTTAAAATTTTATATATATTTAATTGTTAATTTTTTTTTTCTTTTAAAAGTATAATATTTTAAATATATCATGGAGTTTAGAGTCTATTATTTTTTATTACAAAATTATTTTTGAGTTTAATATAATAACACAATTAAATTGAAGATACTTATTAAAAATCACCAAAAAATAATAAAATTAAATTAATATCTATCATTATTTTTAAAATATATTTATTTACAATATTTATATTTATCACAATTACATATATTAAATAAATACCTAATTTTCATTCTTACATTCAAAAATAATATAAATCGCTAATTCTATAAAACAACAAAATGTACAATGCAAATTGAAAGTGTAAACTAAATATCATTCTCGATAGTAAAAGCCTTAATGACAGGGGAAGAAAAAACAGTAAACAAAAAAGGGAATAACCCTAACCATTTATTTAGCAAAGCCAAGAAAAACAGACGTCAACTTTTGTTTTTAAGCATGAATGTCTAAGCTTTGAAACGCAATGTTGAATGAATGACCCTTACGGATGATGCAACAACTATTTATATAATAACGGCAACCGGTACACGCAAATGAAAATACGTAGAACAAAATAATTACATGAAAATGATGTGACCGTGGAGGAATCTTTGTTGGACTCAAGAATATCAAAGCCAAAGGTACACATTTGTTCTGTTTAATGTGGTATTAGTTGAATTCCAACTATTATTTCTTCCGGGGCGGATCGATATACTATTTGGATGATACATATCCTAAAATTTCAAATATGTTAGTCTTCTACGATTCTCTAGTTAGAAGATTGTAAGCATTAAAAAAAATTAATTTCGACGGAAAATGTTGTTTTATGTGATATTTCATTCCTTTCGTATAAATGGTATTGAAAAAAATAATATACTTTTATCAGTTAGTGTTTTTTAGGTATAAATGGTATTTGAAAAAATAATATATTTTTACTAAATGGTTTTCAACTATGATATCTCATGTAATGATCTATACAAGAAAATTAATGTTTTCATTCACGAAGAAAAATAAGTTAAAGATTAAAATTTTTATATTATTTTTAAAAAAAATTTAAATAAATTATTATTTTATAAAATGAATAAATATTAATATTGTATATCATATTTGTTGAATAAATTATTGATTTGTTGGAAATCTTTATTATTAATTTTTTTATAGAAATAAAATTAAAATAAAATATATTATATATAAAATAAAAAATAATAATTATATTATAATTATCTATTTATTGTTTGATTTTTTTTAATTTTTTATTAAAATTAATTTTTGTTTAGTAATTTTATTTAACATTTCTTTTTAATTAATTAGTAATTGATTTATTAAATATTAATATATTTTTCAAGATTAAATTTTAAATGAAACCTATTTTTTTTAAGACCATAAATTATAATTTGTTTCAAAAACCTTTATTTATAATTATTATTTTTTCAACTTAATTTTATTATAATTTACCATTCATTATTTCTAAAGTTTATTTTAGTACTTAAAAATATAAACTTTTTATGTATACTTTAATATCTTTAATTATTCATTATAATAAATATAGAATTAGAAAATAATTCACTTGAATAGCCTATTTTCATAGAGATTCAATCATATATGAAAGTATTTTTACCATCAAATTTAATTAAATTTTATTATTTAAATTATATTTAAAATAAGAAAAAAAGTTGTAATTTTTCAATACAATATTATCTAATATTGGATTTCCTTATTATTAAAAGTTTGGCATACTTAAATAAATTATAATACTAACATGGTATCAATATTTTCATGAATTTAAATGTCAGAATGTAAATAATATCTAACATGACATCAACATTTTGTTGAATTTTAATGAATTTAAAGTTTTGATGTAAATTTTGTTTTCATAGTTCATTTAAATCTTGATGATGATTATGTTCAATTAAATTTCATCTTCCAACTAAATAATAATAGTGTACAATTAATATGATTATTATAAAAAAATTTGAAGGTTATAAACAAAGTGTAGCAATCCACTACCTAAAAAGACTTTTTTTTTTATATTTTAGACATAAAGACTATATATTAATTATAAATAATAATAATTATTTTTAAATATATCCAAACCATTATTTCTATTTTTTTTGAAAAAAATATAATATTAATCAAATAAATACTTGTTATATTATCACATAGATAAAAGTTTATGTAAATCTTCTATTATATGATTTCAAAACTTTTAAAATTAACATAGGTAATTATTTCATTGAAACATTTGTAAGTATATCAATATTTTATATATTTTTTTTAATCTATCATATCTCCCCTGATTTTTTAACCATTCAAATGGAAATTAATTTTACATTAAAAATAATGAAGGAAGTTATACCAAAAAAACAATCAGAAAAAAGTAATCTTTAAACTATCAAATGTAAAAAGTTTTTATTTCATCTGTGCAATTCAAAATATATAATTAATTTTTTATTGTGGAAATTTTTAAAAAATATGAAAGTATATTTATTATTTTTGTAACTTTATTTACTTCAAAAAATAAAATAATTTAATTATTATTTATTTATATATTTATTATTTAATTTTTTATATTTACCTCATTATGTATATAGACCATTATGTCATTAGACAAATAAATATATAAATTTTAATTATATTACATTGACTGAATTTAGTTAAAGCAATAAGAAATTCAATTAATTATGACAGTATTCTTTAAATTACTTTCATTTTTTTTCATTACCAATTTTCAATCATATAAGTAAACCAATAAAGAATCATTTTAGAGGTACCTATATAGTATTGAAATATGAATTTTATATATATATATATATATATATATATATATATATATAAAATATATGATATGTGAATTATATTTATTATTATGTAATTTTATTTAGTTTAAACTAGAAGAATTTATTTATTTATCACAATATATGATAAATGAATTATATTTTTTATTGTGATAATTTATTTTTTCATATATTAACTTATGTCAATCTCTTTATTCAAGAGATGATATTATCTCTTTAATTTTTAAAAGGATAAATAAAATTATATTAATTTAAATTTTAAGATAACAAATATGTGACATTAAAAATGATACAATAAAATATAATTAACATACATATTTTAAATAAATTGATGTAAAATACATTGATATTTCATTCTCAAGGCACTCACAATTAAATATATCACCTTAAATAATACTATAAGAAATATTAAAGAAATATTTAAATTACTATTTTAATACAATATAATTTTTCCCTTTCATAAATCAATAATATTAATAAAAGAAAATACATCTTTATTTCTATAAGATTTTTTCTAAGAAAATATTCATATAATTTAGAATAATTTTGTTTCATAATTATATAATTCATGTAACAATACAATTTAGAGAACATTCTTGTTTACAAAAAATGTATAAAAAATTTATTAAAGATAATTTTTTGTTGTTAGAAAAAAATTGATATGATAAAAAAGATGAAATTGAAATCATTCTCTTCAAATAAATAACCCTTAAATCTTTGTTTTCAGTTTAAAATCATTATGTAAAATAGCGATTAAAAAAAAAAAAAAAGAATTTAAACTCTATTAAAAAACATAATAAAAGTTTAATTTTTCCATAACATTAACTCACAACACCTCTTATTTTAATTGTTTATTCTTGCTTAAATAAATTAATACTCACATAATACCTTAATTAAAAATAATGTAGTACTAAAATAATATAAAAGATTATTACGTAAGCAATAATCACATATGCATAAGTTAGTGCTTCTTAATATTTAACGTGTATGAAATTAATATGGAAGTATATAAACTGATATCCCTGACATAGATTATTTAATATCGCTGACAAAGATTATTTAGATGAGTAATTATATTGTTTGGTATAGATTTACTCTCATTTTAGTAAAGTGTTGAATTGACTGACTTAAAATTAGTTTTTTCTTATATAGCAAAGCGGGTTCTCTTTATGGAATCTCGATTGAACAATACAAACCATGTGTGAAAGTCTTATCATTCGATAGGCTTTTCATTTATATTAATAGCAGCAGGGCGGTGCAGACAATGTATAGTGATGTTGATGTTATCATTTGTATGAATGATAAACTTATAATTTTTTGAATCCATATGTGTGCAAAAATTGAAATGTATGTGTATCTGTGTATTTTTCTGTATTTAGCAGTTTTCTAGTTGCATTCGGATCTACCTTGCAATGCAGTGCTGCAGTTTTCAATTTGACAATGTTTATTACCATTTAATCTGTCTTTTTCCCAGCCAAACTTTCTATCTCCAACGCATAGTTTCAGGAAAAAGTAGTATAGTTTAAGTTTTATATGGTGTATTTTTTTTCTTTTTTTTTAATTCACCATTATGTTTTTGGTACTTGTTTTAATTCTCATGTTTTGACCTAAAGTGTCTGAATTTTTTTTTTGGGTAATTTTAGCTTTAGTTTTAAAAGTTTTGTTAAAACCCATGATATTGCCTTTTTTTTAAAGAGTTGTTTTTATTAAACCATAAGTTTAATTTTTTATTTCATGATTAGTTTTTTATTTTTATTTTTATTATTATTTTTTTTTTAAATTTATTTATTTATTTATATAATATATATTAATATTTGGTATAGAATAATTTTTTAAAAGGGGTTATCTTATGGATCCGTGAATATGGTTTTAGTTTTTTTTATGTTTTAATCTTTTCTTTTAGTTTTTTATTTATAGGTTTTAATATTTTATTTATTTATTTTACTTTATTTTTTTAATGTATTTTTGTTAATATTTTTTTTGGTTAAGTTTTCTATTGTTTTAGATTTTTAATATTTGTTTTAGATTAATATAGTTTGGTTTTTTTTTAATCATCATTATCAATGTGTTAGAGTTTATTTTTCAAAATTAAAATAGGTTTTTTTTGGTAGTGAGTCAAAAGTTTTGTATTATTTTTTAAATCAAGTGTATTTATTTTTTTAGTTAAGTTTCAAATAAGTCTATAAATACAATAATATTCCAATAAAAACATAGATGTAATAATTTTTGCTATTCAATTTAAAATTGAACATATTTTCCAGTGAAACTGACATCCATGAGTCAATCTTGTGAGGAAAAAAATTAGAGATTCCTCTCATCATATGTGCACTAAGGGACAAGGCAGGGAGGGTGGCAAGAAATGTTACATAAATGGATTATCACTCACATGATGCTTAGGTTACAGTGAGTGTAGAAGTAGAATAATGTAAAGGATTATTACACGAGTAATAATCACATATAGATAAGTTAATGATCCTTAATTATTAATGTGTATTAAATTAATATGTGAACCAAATAAATTAATAATATAAGCGAGTTATAATACAACTCATATAGATTATTTAAGTGTGTAACTATAGGGTTTGGTAAATATTGTGAGAGATTCAAGAATAGTTTCCAATAAGAGATATGTGTGATTGAGATGATCATTCACTCCATGATTCAAAGAGTTATGTAGGCCTATAAATGTAACACTCACATTTTAATAATATGTTGAATAGATTGAGTAAAAATTATTATTTTTTAACAATAACAAAGCAACACAAAATTAGGAAGGAAATGTGATCTTATACAACTAATGCATAACAACATGGAGAAGGGTGATTACCTCTTAGCGAAATGATATCATCAAGTATCTATGACTCTCACGAACCCCCAGGCCCAAGAGGTGAATCATAGATAGCTTAGCATAATCAAACAATTGTAATATAGAGATTAATTTGGACATTTATGGTTTCAAATTGGCCAAAAGATTCATGCATCTAGCCTAAAATGGGATCATAAAAATTTGAGATGATCATAAAATAACAAGTACAAGAAGCAAGAAATATATATGTAATTTTATCTCAATGGAGTCTCCAATAGAAAGCATCCTATAAGAAACTTCACACACAAGAAGGCACCCATTTACATCACATTCAATATGGGAACAAGTACACTTACCTTAGCTCCTACAATATTAATATTTTCATCCCTTTATTTTCCTTCCTTAAGCCTTGTGTAATTCTTCACTCCATTCTCCCCAAAATTTTATTGTAGTTAGAATGATGGAAATTTTTTATAAAATCTGACAAGGACAATGAACTAAGCTAATGAGTAGGTTAATTAATAGAAAATTAGATAAATAAAATTATGGAATTGTAAAAATGAGATTGCTAATATATATATATATATATATATATATATATATATCTCAACTTGCATGTATGTTATCTTATATAATATATGGAATTGAGGACACATGCCCCCAACCTTGATGTAAAAGTGAGTTACAATTGTTCCATTTAGCTTGTCCTATCTCAATTGTACAACCTAGAAATTTGCATGATCTAACGAGTGTGAGGGATTTAATCAGTTCAAAATATATATATTTTGAGTGTTGATGACTTAATCATATAAAACATATAATTATTCTAAAAATAGATGATTTAATAAAGTGTAACTTATAATCTTGGTAAAGTTGAGAAATTTAATCAACTCAACCTTTCAAAATTGAACTAACTAAAATAGTAGTTGGCTTAATAACAATGCATAAAAGTACAACTTGGGTATAATAACATATCATAATAGTATTTAAAATATGTAAAGGATTTGATTTTAAAATTTTAGAAGCCCTTTACTTGGCATATGTACCTCATATATTTTTGAAGATAAAAAATGTGTATAGTAACAATATGAATGTATAGAATGTTATGACAAATGTTTATGTGAATCATATACTATGAAATATGATGAATCTAAAATTAGTGCAAGTGTGAAAAAATTATTTCCATAACATACCCCCACTATAATTTGGATAATTAAATAATTTTTGTAAATGTGTATAACATGTTTACATAACATATTTCCACAACAATTTGAGGAATCTGGGAACGAGTGTAAGTGTGAAGAAAATATTTAGATAACATGCCCCCACTATAATCTAAAACTATGAAAGTGTGGATGTGATGCTTCTATGACATGCCCTAACTAAAATACCACCTTTTGAGTTGAGGGGAAGTATAATATGGTAGGTACCTGACCTCAAAAGGATAATGTACCTATATAATTTATGTATATATCATGTAATAGAGTAACATGTCTATGTAGATATAACATTTAGGAATATAGTATGTTATCACATCAAGTATTAAGATGCATTATGTAGATCATGGAAATGTATAGAGATTAAAATACAAGATCGGTAAGAAATCAATCACATGCATAAGAGAACTCAAAATCAAAGAAAAAAATGGTCCAAGGTGGTCCCTCATAGAAAGTACATTTTTAAATGTTGCACAATCAAAGGGACATGACTCAATCAAATGTCTATAAAGTAATAATGACATATTCAAATGCCCACATATAAAAAATATTGGCATATTTCAAATGTCAAATTAGACAAACATAGGCACAAAGACCATAATCAATGGAACATATTCAAATTCACCAATAAATAATATAATTAAAGAAAATAAAAAGAAATTAAATATAGGCAACCAACATGAACCTAACATACAAGTTCTTAAACATATGTGTTTGAAATAAATGTTGAGTACATAGCATATCAAGTACACTATGAAAGGTATGTGTATTATATAGGCATGTGTAAGTATTTATAATCTCGAACATGATAATAGAATGTGATCATAAACTAATGTAACCTAGGTGTATTATGAATAAATAATTAGATGCCCCCAATGTACTTAGGACATGAGTTCCAAGAGAAATCCCAACATTTATATGTGAATGTATCATGTATCTAAGTATGAATGTATCACACTCAAATGAAGCATGAAACATGTGTAAATCAAAATGAATGATATGATATCTACTAACATGTAGCAAAAAACACATGTATACTAAATTGTATAACTAGGAACCTATTGAATTTTTTGTTATTTTTGAATTACTTGAGTGATTTTAGTATTTTTACATTATTACAATGTTTTTGGTATTTCTTTAAATTTGTTTATTATTGTTGTTTTTTGTATTTTCAATTTTAAATTTAAATGTACGGAGATTATTCATCCCTTTTGGAATATAATGGACTATCCAATGATTTTTTATGATCATCTTTTTGTACGCAGTGTTTATGCCACATCATATTGAGTTATTATGTATCATTTAGTAAGGGAATGTCATCTATTTTTTCTATAGATTTATCATTTACTATGATATTTTAGTTGAATTCCAAAAATTTAGTTTTTTTAAGGGTGAATTGATATACTATTTAAATAACACATATTCTAAGAAATATAAAATGATGGTCTTCTACAATTATAAACTAATGAAGATTGCAAGAATTAACAAAATATAACTTTGATAGAAAATGTTATCTTATCTGATATTTCATCCATATTGTATAAATGTTATTGAAAAAATACCATACAATCACATTACGAATGTTTTTTCAAATGGTTTTCATCCATGATATGATGTATTTAAGAAAATTAAGGTAAATATTAAACATATTTTATTAAAAAAAATTAAAAAATATATTATTATTTTATTAAATGAATAGAGACTTATATTATATTTTAAAAATAAATTATTTAAATTTATTAGAAAATATTTATTATTGATTTTTTTATAGAAATAAAATTCAAATATACTATATTATAGGTAAAATCAAAAATCATTTATGATACTATAATTATCCATTTTTGTTTGAATTTTAATTTTGTATTACAATTAATTTTTGCGTAACAATTTTTTAATAATTATTTGTATATTATCTAATAAGTTACCTATTAAATAATAATGTATTAGTATAGACTAATCTTTATATGAATCTTATAATTGTTTTAGATCATAGGTCATAAATTATAATTTATTCCAAAAATATTTATTTATAAGTAATTTTATTTATTCCATTTTTTTTAATTTAAACATTCATTATTTCTCAAGTTTATTCTAGTAATTAAAAATAGAGATGATAATTTTCTTGATTCAATAATGTATCTATATTAATATAAATAAGAATAAAGTATAATGCTAATCATACATAAAGTGGGTGGAAAAGTCACACCTCACAAGCAAAGTCAAACTGAGGAAGAAAAGGTCCAACATATGTTCAATAATGACCACTCAACAAACCATCAAAGCAAATACTCATAAGATCACATATAAATAAAGGGAACCATTAAGTTAAAAGATAAAACATGAAAGCTGGAGGAGGTGGTGGAGGAGGCAGATCATATGCATTATCCAACCAACCACTTTGATTACGGGGTATTCATCCACATATAAAGGTTCCAATCCATAATTTTTATATACATTATTAGTATTATCATCCATGCATGTATTACAATAAATTGACAAATCTAGCTATGAAAACTTATCATGACTAGGGGCATCCCTTGTCCTTAGCTCTAGGGTCCTAATAGGGGGTGGGTGAGTGGGGAAGCGGGGTACATAAATAGTCTCTACAATCATTGATGATCTTATAATATCCACTCAATCTACCATGTCATGTGGAATACCAATGAGGTCATGACCAGTGGGGAGAAAGGATCTTTTGTCTATTCTTATAATGTTATTGGTGAGCACTGCATCCCTCTCCATGAGGAGGTGATAGAAAATGTGGTGTATCTCGAGGTTCTTAGTTAACTACACATGGTTAATTTCCCAAGTGATAAAGAAAAAACTAAAAGTGATTAATTTCCAAATGCATGTTGGTAGTATAGCTTTCAATCTAGAGAGTAACACTAGAAATGATTAAATAAATTAGTTACAAATAAATTACAATTTATTTCCTCATGATTAAGGCAAGCATAATTCCCAAATTTCCACATTTATAATAAAATATCAGTATGAAAAATTATCCAAAATATATTGTATCTTATAGGAAGCATAGTAGAGTCCCCTAAGAGATCCATCTTCCACATAAAGAACTTAGATTTAAATAATGGAAAGAGTGTATGAATCCATTTCCACATTGACTATGCATGAGAAAAAAACCAAAAAAGGTTCTTAATAGACTAATGTTGATGATAGGATAGTTAAATGGGATTTTAAAACCCTATGTGATTAATCCTATCACCTAAAAATAAACCTTGATAGAGGATGCACCAAATAAAATGTTCCTTTTTGGGGTCATTGGGAGTAACCCACACATTAGAGAATCTTCTACACCATATCCCATGGTTGGATCAGAGGTTCCAATGATGATTAAGTTATCATCTTGAATATACTAGGGGGATAAAATATTATATCCCATCTAAGGACAATAGTGATTAAACTGCATTTTCATGGGCAAGTGCCAGTCTTTCCACCAAGGAGTGAGAGAATTGAGTCCAATATTATGAATAAACTCATCAGGTATGGATCTTTGAAATTTAGCAATAGATTCAACATTTTTAGTATTAAGATTGAATTTGGTTTGAACTTGGATTCAAGAGAGCAAGCTTGGCTCCTAGAGTAAAAGAGGTCCCCTATGATTTTCAAAACTTTCTTGAATATTCATAGCCCTTTAATCCAAGAGACCAAATCGAAGGGATCATTATGAAATTTTAGGTAGGGAGACCATCAAAGGGAATGAAAATTTAGGGAAAAAATATTCATAAAGTCCTCTCCTATCTAAATTATATGGGGTTTGACCTTTTCACAATCTTTTCATATGCTTTGAATGAAAAATATTCCATATATTTTAACTCAAATTGGGGTAAAAATAAGAATATGGAGACCAAATCCATTATAAGAATGTTTATCAAAAGTAACCCCTTAAGAGATACAATGATGAATCATAACATTTCAATCTTTATCACCTTCCTGCCCACAAATAACCCATTTAATGTTGAAAGGTAGACCTTGAAGCTTAATGTCTAAAAGAATGAAACCACCTACCTCCACATGCTTGCAATAAATTTCTCAAGAAACCTTGTAAAATACCTTGTGCCCTTAAAAATTGGACCATAGGTAGTCTTATTAGATATTTTATAACTAATTTTAGGCATAATTAGCATTGGCCCAACATGAATAATAGTA
>JARHVA010001345.1:3487500-3495000 GCA_037957365.1 Torreya grandis | reverse complement strand
TTGCACTGATCATCAAAAGAGATTATTGAAAATTAATGTATGGTATCATGATTACAATATCATATTTTTACCCTCCATGGAATCAAAAAATTTAATTCCATTCAAATGACCAAAAAAGTTAAGGGGAATTTTAGATTTATGGCTCTCCTCTATAGTATGTATGTGTAATCTTCCACCACACATGAATAAGCTCTAAATATTATACATTTATTATTAGAATATAAGGTAGTATTCTAGGATCTCACAAAGAGCATACTAAGATACAAATAATTAAATAAACTTATTAAGATTAACCCTATAAAGGGTTTAATGGTGGTAAAACTCTACAAATAAAAGAATTTTTTAAGTTTAGAGATAGATAAATTGATCATTAAATCTTAAAGTCTTGCATAACCATTCCTAGTAAGAGCTCATTTACTACTCTAGTGTTAAATAATAAAATAAAATATGTGTCATATAAAGTCTATGTTGATTGTGAGGCTCCAAACAATATCATAATTAAAAAAATTAAATACCAAGGATTGATTTTTTTTAATCAATTTCATGTGGTAAGTATTTCTCAAAATAAATATATTACATCCAAATTCAGTAAAATTTCAATTAATATTCAAGATAAATATAATATGACATTCATAATGCATCACTTCCACTACCAATTAATTATCATGCATTTTTATCACAACAATGCTCTATCCATCTTGAAAGAATTAGTAATCAAGGTATCTATAAAATTATTGCATAGTTTTTATGTTTTTTTTATGACATTTTGGTTTATAATAATTCATTGTAATCACATATTCACCCTTTAGATTCCATGATGGACATAATATCAAAATAGGACATTGTATGCCAAGGAATATAAGTGTGAATTCATAAAGGCATCCTTGAAATACCATGGCCAAAAGAATTTAGTTGATGAGATTCACACTAACCCTTGAAGATCAAGGACATATGTGATTGGTAAATACCAAAGACTCTTAATAAACTTCATGGGTTCCTAGTTTTCCAAGGTTTAATAAATTATTTTTTGGGGAAATTATAAATGTTAACTCATTCCTTGACTTACCTCACTAGGAATGATTCCCTAAAGTGGTCCAAAAAATAACAAACGTATTTCAAAGATCTCAAAAGTCTCCTAGTCTAGAATTAAGTATTAGTAACCCCTTAATTTTTCAAAGACTTTTTTCATTGAAAGTGAGGCCTATAGATCTAGTTTAGGTACCATTTTTCTATGGATGACCACTGTATTATGTTAAAAATTAGGAAATATAATTAAATTTAGAGAATGATGTCTATATGTAGTAAATATATTATTTCCATCCTACATATAGTCACTAGACCAATGTCATATTCTGTTGGGGAGAAAGTTATTTGTTAAAAAAGACCACCTAATCATTACGAACCTATAAACTCTAGGGAAATAAAAAAATGATAAATAAAAATGCATTGATCTCATTAAAGCCTATAAATTTAATTCCCTTTACTAGAAATGGAAGTATAATGTTGTTGCATATGAATTGTCCTATCAAGAAGAACTTTCAGGTATTTTTTGGCATATATATAAGCCAACCTAATTAGATACATAAACTTATATATGACAATTTAAGTGACCCTACCTCATATAAATTGATGAAAAAAATTGAAGATTGGGGGGATGAAATTCTTGTTTTATTTTTAATAAAATCAATATTTTCAATAGAGATAGTTAGTTAAGTAGTGACCCTCATTTTCTTTGGAAGGAACTAAAAAATAGCCATTTCTCTCCATATGCAGACCACATGAGGTTCTAGAAAACATATAGAAAAATAAAATGTTTATTTTTGTAAGGGAATGAAGGCTAACATTATGGATTTTAAGTTAAGTGTGACATATGCCTATATAATAAGAAGGAGAGTCTTCCTTCACTAGTCCTTATGAAACAAAATTTGGTCCCACAATAAAAGTGGGAGATTGTGTCAATGGAAATTATCATAGGTATTCCAATTTCTAAAGGGTAGATATATTGAAAAAAGTATGCCCATTTAAGTTTGACAATAAAAATATGAATAATTTTTCATAAGGTTGTAAAATTGAAATTTCAACATGTGTTTAAGTTACACAGTATCCTTAAATATATCATTTATGATCAATATCATAATTTTGGAAGTCATTTATTGTAGGATTTATTTCAAAAATCAATTTTTACATTTAACATGACATTACATACCAAACCCAAATATACATGCCAATAAAATTAAAGAATAAATTATTGTAATGAAATTTAAGAATGTATATATATGATAACTAAAGAAAGTGGGCATAATGGCTAGATTTTTTTGATTATTGGTACAACACCATGTAATAAAAAAAATCATAAAAGTGTCACATTTCAAGGATTTATATGGTTACGATGGAATGACATCATTATATTGGTTAATTAAAAGGTAAAATTTCCTAATAGCAGAGGAAGTTATAGAAGAAAGGTAAATAATTCTACAACTAATGAGAGATAACTTTGAAATGAGCACCAATAAGACTAAGTAACAAGTGGACCAATGTAGGAAAATGATGTGTTTTGAGATTGGAGACATATTTTTTGTATGAATAAAAACCTACAAATGTAATACATTGAATTATGCAAGAAATTAGAGGTTACAACCAAATTATTATGGTCCATACTAGGTGTATGCAAAGGTGTGGGAAGTTGTATATGAAATAGACATGTTGTACAAGGGTATATTCCCTGATGTGTTTAATTTTAATGTTTGAAAAATAATATAGGGGTGGATTTCTTACCCTAGATAAAATATTTGATGACTGACAAATAACATAATATTTTTTTTAAGTTGGAGAGAATTGTCATAGAGGAATTTACGATGCTTCAAAACATGGTAATGTGTATTATAAAGGTGAAGTGGATAATACCACACATGGAGTATGGAAATTTGGAAACTTAGTAGTTCATGGAAAACCACCTAGGCCTAAAGATTACTTTAAAAACATAGAGAACAAATATTTTTGGAAATACATGTGGAAGCAAGAAAGAAAGAGGGGAAAAAATGCACACAACATAGTTAAAAATGGAAAGTATGGAAGTAAGCATGGAATATAATGATTCCATTGGAAAACATGCCTAAATATATGGAAATAATTATGATTAAAAAATCCCATCATTATTATTCAAGTAATATGTCAAGTCATGGTGTATGGTAAGTTAATCAAACCTTACATGTAGTACGTTGAGGTCTTGAGTTCCATTTTCATAAAGTTTATTTTTTTTCACTTTTATAATTTGATGCAATTAGTGGAACTAAGACCACTATAAATAATTCATAGTTTCATTATAAATAAAATATTTCACACATAATAAAATATTATTTTGATATGATTTTTTACAAAGAGAGGTGATAGATATATATGCTTTTACAAGTGGTTAAGAGATAAAATTGATTCCTATGAACCAAATCATTTATTAAAAACTCAATATAACTAAAAAATAACAATTTTTTAAAATTATTAACTTTGGATCATTTAAAATAATCCAACAAACTCCCCCTTGATCCAAAGGGGTATATAAAAGGAAAAAACTTGAGCAATGACTATGAAGTCAACAAAGGAACTCTATCACAACTACAACTGGTGCATTGTACCTATGGCACTAGCCAAAAATTAATTCCACTCCATAAATAATCCCACCCCTATGATTTATGTCAAAAAATAGCTTATGAACATGATCAAGGTTTGCTCATCCCTGGTCATCATCATACCATAATATAGTATAACATCATCATGGATGTCCAACTACATCAAACCACATAACGGCCCACACAAGAACCTATCTAAGTGATAAATCCATACTCTATATGGAACATTTTCATGATGATTAATAAATATTGACAACATTTTCTCAAAATTTCTAGTGCTAACAACCCCTATCAACTCTTACTATCATTGACAATTGATCGACGCCCAACCAATGCCTAAATATTCTCCCCTGTCAAGAAAGAGGTGAGAAGTCATACATCAAGAGAAATAAAAATAAAAATCTCTATCCACTCCATGTCATGAATATAAGATATAGAAAGAAAAAATTATAACTGAAAACAAGTATACTAGATAAAATTTACCATTCAAACATTCAACCCATACTCCCAGTGAATAGCTAACTTGAGAGGGTAACTATCCTCTAGCCTCTAGTTATCATGTAGATGGTGTCAATTAGAAGGATCCTATGACATGTAATGGACGGTATTATCTAAAAGAGAATAATAATGAAGTGATATTATGAGAATATTCATTTTGAAGGCATCAAATTTAATCGAAAATGCACCTTTTTACATTAGTGTAATAATTTTATTATATCCTTAACAATAAAATATTCCATTTTATAAAATTTGAAATGACATATTATAAAAAATCAAATGTAAAAGAAAACATTTATAAGGTTTAAAACTTGTGACCCTTATTATTTTCAAGTGACCCAAAAATTCTTCTCTAACTAACTCACCTTTTATCAATTTGAACAAATAGAGGCAAAATATTATGAAATCTTTAAAAATAAAATATTAATTTTTTTTTAAATTTAAAATGACATATTCTAAAAAATCAAATGTAATAGAAAACTTTTCTAAGGTTTCGAACTTGTGACCCTTATTATTATCATGTGACCTAAAAATTCTTCTCTAACCAACTCACCCTTTATCAATTTGAACAAATAAAATCAAAATATTATTAATTTTTTTCTTTTTCCAAACTAAGAATAAAATAAAATTACGTCCACCCTAAGAAATTTTTACTTGTCATGTAAAATTGTAAAATTGAGCTAAGCTTTACCTGGGGTCGACCAACAATACCAAGTTATATTTTATACAATGACTAATTTTACTATTGCATCTTTTTTCTATTTTAAAATAGTAATACAACTACCATACTAGGCCTATAATGTGGCCCATCATTATACACTCTAAACCATATAATTATAAACCTAGTATGGAACCTCATGAAATCTGTATAGATTACATTTGATATTGCCTTTGATTTTTATGGAGTTTTGAAGAAACTATTTCATGTACAGACCTCTATTCTACCAATGCACAAACCTATATTGCATAATATTTCTCTTGGAACCAAATTTGATTCTCAAATTAACATTCTACATCCTTTAAAATAATAGTTTGAATAATAACAAAATTATAGGATGAATCTTTAGACTAAATTTTTCTCTTTCTCCTTTACCATAAATTATATTTGCGAGCCTTGAAGCATCATAATTATCATAAAATATACTATGTTACTGCATTGTATTAATAATTTTTCAAATTATTCACTATGTCATGCCTTTCAAACACCTTATATGTGATATTGTTGAAGGATGTCTCAAAACAAGGATCATATGTTATCCAAAAAATAAATTTCATTTTCATCATACTTATTCACTACCTGAAATTTATGGAAGCATTGTACTAGCTTGAGGAAGATTTTATAGACCTACTACACTTAGACTCCCAACTAAGCCTTAAAATTCCTTTTTCCTTGAGCAACTAAGCTCTGATACCACTTTTGGTATAAAGATTGAGAGAGATAATTTAGAATTACATTGTAATGAAAGTATTTCACACAAGATAATAAAATATTAATTTGGGATGATTTTTTACAAAGAGAGGTGAAAGCTATATATTATTTCATGGGTGGTTATGGGATAAAAATTATTCTTGCAAACTAACCCATTTATTATAAACTAAATATAAGTAAAAACTAACAAATTATTAATGTAATTAACTTTGGATCATTTAAAATAATCTATGATAGATTTAAAAGTGAAAACTCTTTAAGGGGGAGGTAATTTTGTGTACCTAAAAAAATATTATATTAATGGGTGTGTGTGTGTGCGTGAACATGCACATGTGTTAAGTTAAAATTATTTATATTATTTTATATTTTTTGGTGCCTAGAGTTAATGAATGGGTAGGTAATGAGTGACCCTCTGATTAATTAGGGTTCCTAGTGATTGAATACAAATGGAAAAAACCATAAATAATGTATATTTTTCTAATATCAACTTAATGTAACATATAGTTGCCATTATGTGAAAGACTTTTTTTTATATCTAGATTTATAGGTACAATGCACCCTTGGGAAAGTAGGTTCTCCCATATTTTTCCCATTTATCAAAATTTCACCATATATTTTTTCATTTACACTTTCTATTGTTATTTTTAATTTAGTAATCATGTATTACACACTTGTGATGGAATTTTTATTCTTTATATTTAATCAATCCGCTTGTGGTAATGGATGTCTAGTTTACATATAGTTTCATAAAAACAAAAATTGAAGAGGAGGTTCAAAACCTTCACTTTATCTATTTTATCTCTACATACAAAAAATAGGTATGTATTTTTGGCCATTGATTTGCAAATTCACTAACTACATAATGATTTTTTTATTTTGGAGTGTTAAGCTAGGTCAAAGAGGAAGAAAATAAATTCTCCAAAATTATCAACGTAAAATAGGAATACACAAGCTGAAAAACATAATAAATAGGTGTTTCATCAATGAAAGAAAAAATAGTTTCAAAAATCTCATGAATGTCATATTGAACAAAATGGTGAAAGAGCTAGCAAGCATGATTTTGACCAGCCATATTCTTCTTATGGCAACTCTACACCCTGTACTATATTCAAAAAAGAGGTTATCAAGTCCTATGATTTGATAGTAGATTTTATATTTTCAACATAGTCATTCTACATGTTTATAATCCTAGAAAACCAATTAGGTGTGATAATTTATTAATATATTATATTAACTCCACATAACACAATTTCATTTGTTGTATTTATTAGTATTGTTTACAAACATTGTATTAGAAAGATTTGAGTTGTTTATTTTCCTACATATATGCTTAGATATATATAATTCTAGTTATTTTATTTTTATGATTTCTAAAAACATAATTAAGGTAAACACTACCTCACTTTCAACATAGTGTACATGTCCTTTATTTTTACATCTAAGGAAATAACATTACATTTCCATCATAGGGATGGTTTCTATTCTCATTGTGCTTATTTTTCTAGAGTTTAGAGAATGATTTTGAAGTAACATTTTTTGGATTAGATACATATAATTTACAATTTTTTTGGTCGTATTCAATTTCAAGACCTATAAAAATAGAAATGTTAAGAAACTTCACTAAAATTAATGAGTTATACTAAGAAATGAAAATGTTTTGGTACAGATGATTTTTTTTTTACATAAGATATTTCTAATAAGGGTTTGTATTAAGTTATTTTTATTATAATGGTATTTGATTATCTTATATAGGCTATTGAATATATATAAATATAATGGAAGATCATTTTTCATTTCTTGTAATAAAAGTATGGCATAAATATGATCTCAAATCTAACATGTTTGAGATTATTTGGAATATGATCCACTGCCAAATAATAGAAATGATTTCTCATATACAAATAACCTTGCATGGATGACTGAGAGAATCCCTAATATTTATAAACAAGT
>JARHVA010001345.1:3480000-3482500 GCA_037957365.1 Torreya grandis | reverse complement strand
GGAAGGGTATTTTGAGACAAAAAATATAGATGAAATATAATTTCATCACTAATTTCCTTTATTTTTTAAATTAAAAATGGCTTTTTTGTTGGTTGGTCAGTGGATGGGGAAAGGGGAGGAATTAATGGTATTTTTTAGAGGGGGATGATTAGTTGGAAATAAAAAACAAAATTACCATTCATTGGTTTTAACATTATTCATACTGATCTATGTAGGGATGATCTATGCTAGTTGCATGTGTTAGTTACTACTCACCTGACATCTCTTTCCTCCATGTCATCTACTATTAGAGATTCTATAGTAGGTACTTGATTAATTTTTATAATATTATTAATTATTTATTAATTTTCAAATTTTTTTTATGAAATATATCTATATATCAACTTAATAGAAATATATAAATAATTCAAAAAATATAGGTGGTATGAGAGCATGACACATAGTCACACTAGGCAAAGCCTAAGAACCAAAAATAAAAACACCACTAACAAATAGGTAAATCCTAGGAACAAGTCATAACATACTAAAAAAAGATAACTCTTAAGTAGCAAGAGAAAGACCATAAGTTGAAGGATCCATATCATCAGGACCCCAGCATGAGCTTGGCAAGTCATTGCCTTCTATAATAGGCTCCCAGCTAGTATCTTTAGTAGTGTCCCTATCATCTTCTTATTATTATCTCTAAGTGGATGGAATGTCTAGATAGAACATAGTCAACTTGTCAAGCATGTCTGATCAACCTCTAGGTGGCTCCCCTAAGAAAATAGGCATAGAGGAGGAGGAGGAGAATCCCATCCATCGTGCCCAATAGGGGAAGGAGGTAGAGGTTATCATCCTCACTACTACCTAAAAGGGGTCATGCAGTAGTATGGGGTACTACTATGAGAGTGGCATTGAGAACATATATGATAATAAACACCATGAGGAAAAAAATTAATTCTATCCTCCAATCTAGGAACCCTGGGTAGAGATGACATAACCCGAGCTATTACATAAGGAGTATCTCCCTAGTGAGAGAGGAGATCCTAAAGGTGGCCAAGCTCCATAGAAACTTTATTCACTTGAACTTGAATCTTTAAAATAAAATTGGATATGATAGAGAAATCCCTCAAATAATATACATTACAATATGAAGAAGAATTATTAAACACATAATAATGTTTTATCCAAATCTAGAAGAGAATCTCCACTCTAAAAGTATGTTATATTTTGGTGTATTTAAATGGAATTATAGGTTTATCTCTAAGGTGGATGTGCTAATAAATAAAAATGTCAAGATTTAAATGCCTAAAGAGATCATGGATCCACTTCTAGAACCTTTGAGCTTTAGAATAGTACTAGAAAAGATGAGTAAGCATCTTAAGATGGCCATTAAATGGGCAAGTGGGGAGGTGAACACCTAGTTATATGAGCCTTCTATCAATAGGTATTCCTTGGTGAAATATACACCAAAAAAATTAGTAATCTCATGCTACATGCAAACCCCCCAAACATAGCTAAAGTAGAATCTCCATGTACTAACAGAAGAATGTAGAACCCAAGAGGAATTGAGCTTGTCCACCATGGGCAAATGGGAGGATGATCCATCCATAGCCAAGTCAAGTAGTGTAATTATGAAAGGGGGTCTCAACATACCACTTCCAATCCTTCCACCATGGAAGAGTTGAATGAATATATATTTTATAAATTATGGAGGGTGTCACAACATTATGTATCTCTTGGTAAGATTCTTGATCTAAATTAGCTAACCAAAATTTGGATTTCACCTCTTTCAAGGCTATCCATGAGCGCGATCACCTATATTAGATATCCTTGATGTCATGAATACCCCTATAGAACAACTTAATAATGTTTATCTAAGGGACCTATACTAGGGGAGCTTCATTAAAATTAATAAAAGGTGACCACTAGAGTGAATAGGTGTTTATAGACAACCCATCTCAAAATCTTGAACCATTTTAGAGAAGTCATGGTTTGATCTTTTCCCATGCCTTCAAAATGTTTTTATCCATAAAGGACCTTATGATTTGAATGAGAGACTTAATGATTAGAAAATTAGGGAATCCAAGCCCTTTATAGGTTATCTTTCTCTTAGGTAACCCCAAGGAAATGTAGTGTCTGAAAAACACCTTTCAATCTTCTTTTCCCTTAATGGCCTACACAATCCATTTAAGATATAAGTCATTTCCTTAATGAGATATTTAATGAGCCCCATCCCTCTAGCATCATGTGTGAGGTATAAATAATCTTAGGCAACCCTATGGAATCCTTTAACTTGAGAAGAATTAGCCCAAAGGAAGTCTCTAAGTAATTTATCCATCTTTTGTTAAGATTTTTAGAAGGAAACCAACATGAAGATTAATACACATGGGTGGTCACAAGTATTTTCAATCAGATTTGAAATTTTCTTGCTAATGAAAGAGACTTGGTCACCTAATATTATAGCTTCTTAGCATATCTATCTATGACTTATTAACAAAAAAAGGGTGGTGAGGTACCA
>JARHVA010001345.1:3455000-3475000 GCA_037957365.1 Torreya grandis | reverse complement strand
TATCATTCCAGATGTAATTAATGACAACTGTCAATAAAAAATATTCCACCTTGACTTCTTATAGAAAATTAATGTCCATCTTGGGAAAATTCTTTATGAAATCACATACAATTAACTTACATTTTGTGTCTTTGAGACCCTAAACATTCTATGAGAAATAATTCATAGATGAAGGGTGTCGAGGGACATGTCCTCTAAGTCTAGACCTTCCAAGGCATCATACCAATTCATAAGAAAATGCCCACTATTGGTATTTATAAAATAATCAAATTACTTCCTCACAACAAGGTCAACCTAATACACTCCCTATACCTCATCACTCATTTGAGGAGTGTTATGAGAGTGTTTGAGTGCTTCCCAGTGAGTAGGAAGTAGAAGAGTGGATGGCTATGAGTTTGAAATTTTGATAGAACTGGGCAAAGAAGCCTCGGTACCTTGGGACAAGATATTGGTAGAGAGAGGGGTGTTGAATACCCTAGGTTTTTCCACTAATCTTAGGCCTTCAACTTGAGAAGTATCTTACTTGTCAAGATCTTGATCCTGTGAGCCATTGCTCAAAGACAACTTTCCCACTTTGGGAGTAGCAGTCAAACTTGAATCTTTGGTAGGACTATTATTCTTTCCTACCATAGTCCATCTATCCTTAGATTTTTGCTAACTTTTGGAGAGGGCTTTGGGGGGAGATAATCAGTGGTTGGATACATTATTGTGAGATAACTAAAGGGGATAATTTCATATCTTATAGTTTGGGGCTTGGTAGCAAAAGAAAGTGTTAGTTACGTTGATATATAGGAATCATTTTGAGTGTCTCATGTCCATAAATTGAATTTTTGTAAACTCCTTGATGTCTTGGGAAATGTCTACTTCTACACCAACCCACTTTTATGGTATAGAATAGTAAAACCAATTTTGTTCATGGAAAACCACCCAACCTATAGAGGGTATTATCCAGTGAATAAAGTAATGCAAGGGAGTGAGAGGCATAAAAATTCAACCTAAACCAAGACTTTAATATTAGTGTGCTCTAACACCACAAAGTGTCATTTCTAAGGGGAGAGAACCATGAGTGAGTTCTTGACATACCAAGTGGTATACCTATGGAGGATTCCTCTTGCATAGGATGGGTTGACAAAGTGGAAAAGAAAGAAAACATTTGTCATGTTTTAGATTCTCTCTAGATTAATGTTTTGAGTTGCCTAGTGGGTTTGAATCTGAGACTGTAGAATACTTTTAGCAGGAATTCTCTCAATAAAATATCCTATCAAACAAAATTTCTCTAACCATTGAAATGTAGAATTAAATTTAGGAATAGGACATATAACATCAAGTTCTATACCATTACCTCATGGTAAAACTTTTATAAAAACTTCCTCAAGTGTTTATAATGGGTCATTTCTCAATGTTCTATCATTCTTCTTCATAGTTGAAATAGTCAGGATAGAATGGGGAGAAGTCATTGTAAAGGTTAGTCTCATTCGAAGGTGAGAAACCCTAAATGAAAATAAATTTAAGTCCCATAGGTGGTTTAAGTTAAGGTTTTGGTGTAACACAAATTATATAGATATAAAATCAAGGGCCTACTTAATGATGAACATAGAGGAAACCCTAGGAGATCAAAAATAACGGAACCTAGAAATTAATTTTTTACATAAACATTTTCACAACTTAATATAATTTTCATGTTTTAAATGTTGTGTAAGTCTTCCCCAGGCACTAAATCCATGTTCTTGTAAAAATGGAATCCACCAAGACCTAATCCACCATGGATGGATGGGTGATGGCTGGTTTGTGCCATTACAAATCTAACATTGTTTGTTTTTCATTGGGGATCCAAACATTCCTTTAATCCTTTCTAATCTTTCTCCCTATTATTCCGATCTCTTATAAATTCATGTTAGGTACAATATATGTTGACATTGTCATTATTAGAACCATCATAGAGGTTGTTGCTTCACTTTGATCAACCTGCTAGACAAGGAACCAAATGGATCTGGCCTTGACCCTATTTATTGCAAAACATATTGCACATATCAGCCTCACCTTTCTCTCTCTTGACCATGTTTCATTTTTTTATCTCATGTTTTCTAACACATAATTTCATACTCAAAATATTCCCTTACATGTACATAATCCATTTTTCTACAACCATTTATAATGTATTTGTTTGAGTAATATCTCTCATGGTACTGATTCTTTGTATTATTAGATTGGATTTCCATAGTATATTATTGTTAATAAGTCTTGAAAACTAAGGATATGCATGTTGTTTTCAATCACATGGGTTATATGGTTGAAATATTTTACGGATTACTACATATCATGGACTATTTGAGTCAATACACTGCAAAATAAAGAAATAACTTACATGCATATAATTTTATTATATTTTAAAATCATAAGAGAAGATACATGGTATTTCTTATCGATAGTATATGATGAGGTAAGTTGATCAGGGTAACCAAAATATTTTGCTTCAAATGATGAATATTTTCACTATCTTATTCACATGGAACCATGGATGCCATTATATAATGACAAAAAGGACCAAATATTTATATTTCACATCAATCTTTTTGATGGTATTAAGTAGGGGTTATGAAATTTTTAATCTTTGAAACTCAATTTATTTATTTCTATACTTTTAAAAAATAAATCACCAATGCGTTCTCTAATGTATGCCATATTTTCTCCTCTACACATGTATAAAATCTAGAGGAGAGGTTCTCAGAGGAGTTATTCTATGTAAATTCCAACATGGGATGGTTTTATTCTAAATAATGTCATTTACAATCCTTAAGTCACCATCAATGTTCATTATCATATTTCTCATTTATTAAGGCTAACATATAGGCCTTTTATTTTATCCATGTTACTATTATTTATACACAAATCTTTCAAGTACATTCTCCACTATGATTTTTGCACACACCTTTTGTGCCTGCTATCCTATATTTCCATTGCAACTCCATAAACACTTCTCAGTGGTTCCCATTTGAGATAATTTATTATTTACTATATTTTTATCAATTTTAGGATTTTAGTTTAGGTTTTTAATCATTCATAAATCTTATACATTAAAAAGGATATAATTCAAAAATTCCTCAAACTTCACAGATGATCTAAATTATATGTATATGCACTATTTTAGCATTCCTAGAGAATCCATTGGTCATTAAAAAGTAATCAAATAATCCATATCCATGTTGGGTAGTACAATCTTGTATAAAATGTAACATAATAAAATATTTGATGTAGCTCAATCAAAACTATGAAAATAACCATTGTAGAATAATAAGGAATGTTAAAATATGACACATGATCCCAATATGAATATGCAGAGGTAAACTAATAATATATAAAATTTAAATATACTTATTTCAAGTATAAAATATATCCTCAAGGAGCCAATAAATATTAGAGTATAAAATTGTTAGTCAACAAAGTTAGTACCTGTTTGATTTTAGTAGGAGAGTCACTTCTGCAAGTCCCTAAGAACATGCCTTCCAAGGATAGACTGGAAAATAGCATAGGATATTTGGTCATGTTTTTCATCTAAGGAACTCACAAAAGGAACAAAACACTCCTATAATATAATATTTAATATAACTCATTCTTTTACACTCCTAGAACAACATTGCACATAATGATGAAGCTCAGAAAATGCATATATAGGTGATTGGAAAGTACCATATATAGTTATAAACTTATAGAAAAATAAAAAGAAACACAAGTTGATAAGAAGACTAGTTTACAAAATAAGTAAGTAAACTCCATAGAAATTTAAAACATTTGTAAGATAAATGAGCAATAAAAGAGGACACTCATGTCTTAAACTTAAAGCATAATACCCACAGCCAAAAATGACCCTACTATAAAATAAATATTCATAAATATTCAAACAAAATATATGCAGAGATAACAAAGGAAATTATCAACCCCAATATTTTGTCTATAAGAGTTCAATAGATATGGCAAAAATGATGAACTCTCAAATTTGTGTTGATATTTTTAAAACATATGTAGGTATGTTCGATATAGAGTTTTAATATAACATGGTCATTTTAGTTAAGGTTTAAAGCTAGACCAAATGCAATCCTTTCTCTATCATTTATTTGGGGGCATGACCCAATGGTTTCCATCGAGCATAAAGTAATCTTATATCTTGATATATAATCTTCATGAACCTGATGTTCTACCTACCTCTAATTATCATTGTCATTTTCAGCATTGAAAAATAAAATATAGATTAGAGTTTCATTATTTAGAGTACTAGTAGTGTTTTCTTACTCTTCTCTTGTTTCTACTACAAATATAAACTTTAGTGATGATGATGCCAAAACCAAAATACAAATCCAATGCCACTCTAGTAGAAATTTTATTTCTTAGGATTGACTTCATGTTTCCCTAAGTCATCTCTACTCCAAGGAGATATAAATTATTGATTGATCTTATGAAAACTATTGATATAATTTATTGAAAACTAGTATAAAATAATCTTATCCATACTTGGCATGTAAAAATATCAAAAATCATGAAATGATGTAAGAATCCCTAGATCCTCATATCAACTAGCAAAAGACTTTAAGGGTTTTCACAAGGAAATTTGTATTCAAGAAATTGGATTAATTGCTTATAAATTTTTTTATCATCTAGTATTTTATAATATTTATGTTTGATAAGGTGGAATCCTTTTGGTAAATTCTAATAAATAGAAATTTTTATTACTCTTATTTGTATCTATCTTGTCTATATAAAGAGACCATAGTGTGGCTTGCATGAAGATGAATCACTCACTATTATTTCCAATATATTAGTACTGATTCTAACAACTTGTTAACTTTCACTTTATTTATGAAAAACACTACAAAGTGAATAATTATGTTGTGCAATGCAAACAACATCCCCATGCCTTGTAACCTAGACATTAAAGCCTCAATCCTCAATCCACATGACCCGTCTTGCCTAAACCCAATGACCCCCAAATGTTTAACTGTAGTTTTAAAATATCCACCTATGTTTATCTTCAATTTTATTGTCTTTTTAACTATTTGAAATAGTCAATTTGATTTTGAAATTTGCTTTCATAGATTTGTTATTGAATTTGTCCTTGCATTAATTATTTTTATCTCTCATTTAGTTTTGAATATAATTATGATTGTTTTCATTTTGAATTTGAGACTACCGTTAACTCTACATTTCTTATGAATTGTATCTTATATATCTTTACTCTAAAATATAACTAATTTTTAAATGAATTACAATTTTTTTACCAAATTTCTTTACTAGATATATAATTAAAGTGAATTCTAAACATTGGTATTCGTTCAAGAATTAGGTACTTCATTTTTTCTATAATTGTATAGAGCATTATATTCTAAGTTAAGAATATTTGGATGATTTGCTTCTAGTATTTATCTAGAATGAATTAAAATTATTTTAGATTAAGTTTTTTTCATAATAGGGTCTTGGTTCTTGAAGAATTTTTATTACTAAACCTATGAAAAAGGCACCGATACTGATAACTACCACTAATTCTACCTTTAACATTTTAAAAGTTTTTATTTTGACATTTTCTTTTAATGGTATGTGCTTGATAGTCTAGTTGTCACTTGTTTGGTGTGAATAATTTACTAGCATTGGTGTTTGGTATCAACAATTAATAAATATGAAGATTTTAAAATTAATCCTCTCTCCAAATCATGGTGGTGTCAATTAGAGGGAAACTATTGTTTTCTAAACCTATTTCATTTCACCATTTGTCTATTTCATGTCACTAATTTATATCAATACTCTACCCTAAGTAAGTTACTTCAAATATGGATAAGAGTATTCTATGCTAGTTTTTAGGCATTCGAATTCATGCTCCTCTTTGGTGGTGGATGAGGTGGAGGACTTGAATCACTTTAGACATCATTTTTCTATAGTAAACAAAATCTACATATAATTACAACACCCATCTAGGATATTCTAAATATATGGATAACCCACATTCAAAAAAGGTTAATATTTTAATTTACTATATTCACTGAGTTTTTGTAATAAGAGTTGTCAAATAACATTAGGATTAAAAAATCCAAGGGTGATATGTTTTAATCCCCACCATATGAAGGGCATTTTGCTTTCAACAAAGGTGTGTTTTTTGAATCTGAATTATAAATTTTATCCTTAAAGCTAGTGCATCAAGCTTTTCCAATTGTGTGTGCCCCTGCCAAGAAAATAAAAATAATTGGAAAATAATATTAACATATCAAAATATGCCAATGATATATATATTAAAAAAACATTCCATTATATAATATAACAAATAAACTAGAGAGAAATACCTACATACAAGACCAGTCACATGTTTAAATACATTATCATTTGATTATTGATTCTCATTTATTACTATCCTATTAAATTATTATGGTAACTATTATGAATCAATAATATATTCATATTACAACCTTTAATAAGGTTATCCTTCATGTCGATTTCCTCATCATAAACTTCTTTATATTGCACAAGATACATTCTTTGTTTCCCTTCCACATAAGGATAATTTTAATAAGTTCACTTTAGTTTTAATGGTCCATTTCCAATGCAATTCATAAATTATTTATTATGGTTTAATAAACATGAGAAAGGGAAAGTTAATTTTAAAATTTCCATGATGCATTTACTCTAGCCATTACACACACTCTATGTTCATCAAATATGATATCTCACTTTTTAAGATAAATAAGTACTAAAAGACCATTTTTATAGGATACAAGCCATCATTTGATCAAATAATATGCTTGTAAATAAAAATATTTGATAGTGGTTTATGTTTCTTAGAAGTTTAATGATTTTTTTACCATTTACTTACATCGTCTACAATCTATATTAGATTCATTATACCCTTTACTTATCTATGAGTGTACCATTGATAATAAACATATTAACAAAATACTTTGAATTTCAATTTATTTCCCATAAATAAAAATTAAGAGTGAAAATTAATCTGAATGTTGGAAGTTTATTTTATAAACTGAGTTGACATAAAATAAGTCTAATACTTTGTAAATTTTTTAAAAATCAATGAACCCAGTTAAGATTCATTTTTTAAAATTCATTTTTAAATGAATTCAACAAATTATTAGGTAAGTACATAACTATAAGCATAAGGTCAAATATCTTGAAAGATTTAAGTTAAAACTTCACCTTAATAGGAGAGTGAATGTTAATGACTGAAATGAAAAAATGTTACAATAATAAGAAAATTTTCAAGTGACATGGAAATGGATACAGAGAAACCATATGGCCCATGTAATGAATAAAAATATACCTACTTAAAGATGCCTCTCTAAATAAGTTGATGTTCTAGTTGTCTCTGCCATTTTTTTCCCTAAAAAATGTGTAACTTCTTTTTAATTAAATTTTAAATTACGTGTCATAGTTAAAAAAAATTCCTAAGGAAAAAAAAAGAAAATTAAAATAAACTCATATCCCAAATGAGGGGGAGAAACAAATGAAAATAGTAAGATAAGCACATAGAGCACCAAAAGTGAGCCAAAATGTAAGAAGAAAGTCCAAAAATATAACATACTAGATAAAGAGGGCCTTAGGTATTTATGCCACTAGATTTGACTTACACAAAGAATGAGAATAATTTTACATCCATCAATATACAACTAGTGTCAAAATGTTTGTATAACCCTTTTCAAGCTAAGGAAACTACATTGAACATGAAGTGCATACCTTCTATAGGATGTTCATGTTACCTTGATGCAAAAACCTCCTCTACTATTTCATGTCAAAATTATCATTGGCATGATTATATATTATATGCAATAAAATAATTACTTATAATGCCTCTTTGTGAAGACATTAAATTGAGGTGGGCGATAGATAAAACTAAAATTGAAACAAATTCATATCATAAACTACTTAAAAATATTGGATTCAAATAAAATACAAAGAATAAGTCCTATAGGATTTTAACACTACTTTTCATCTATGTTTAAGTTACTATATTTTATTTATAAATTTTTCTGATACAGTAAGCTGTAATCTTACACAAGTTCTTCAAGGACAATACTATTTGGAAATAGGAATCAAAATTATCATCTGTACTGAAGAGGGTAGAGGAAGTGAGCCCAAGTGTCAAACATTATTTTACTACTCTTCTAATTAAACATTTAAATCAGCATAACGTTTAGAATTTATGCAACATCGGAATCTATATCACTCAATGCCCTAAGAAAACATAGTTTTTTCACTACATGTTAATACTTGTTAAGCATAAAAAGATACATTTAGAGAGTAAATCCATGTAACAAACACGTGCATATAAATAAATATGATTTCTATTTTGACTTGAGGAAATGTAAAATAAGAACATACCTTGAGTTGAGAGAGCAAGGGCAACAGGGTAGGAATGCCTTGTGAACTTCCCAGCATGAATAAAAACTCTCTACTTCCATTTTTTAGAAATAAAGGATTTATTGACAGTATACGCAGGTTAAATGGTAATATGAGACTTGCATTGGGAATTAAATACTACACTTTTAAATTCAAAACTTCCTTAAAGAAGTACCACTACCATTATTATTCCCATTCCTCACTCAAATTACATGCCCAAAGCTCAAATTTAAACTCAATCTCAATCTCATTCTAACTAAAGATGATATTTGATGTTTACATAAAAATCAAGAATCATCTAAAGATATAAACTTTTCATATCTTGAGAAATTAATTACAAACATGAAGTTACATTAAGTGTAAATCTTTAAAAAAATGAGAGATAAAAATAGAAACATTTAAATTCACTTCCAAGGGATTAAACAATGTTACCTATGTTGCTAATCTGCCTCTACATCTTCCCTTCCCTTCTCTTCTATTATATTTTACTCTCTTTCTACCCTATAAAAATACAATAAAATAATGTAGAGTGTGTAATTGAGCCTTGTCCATAAAAAATTGAAATTTTTTGCACCATTTATAGGAACATTGAGAGGAATATTATATCTAATATCCATTTGATTTGAATAAAAGACATAATATTCCTAAAACATAATTGAAATGGACCTAGATAGGATAGAGAGAATAGGGAGCATAGATACTTATCCTAAGCCCAAAATGGTAGGGATGAAGAGTTAAGAATAAGTTAAAAGAAAACATGGATGAAATATAATAACAAGTGGATGAGTAAATAATTATTACATTAAAATGGATTGAATTAAAATTTGTTTTTCATTTTTAGATTCTTATACTTTCAATGGAATTATTGATCATAAATGTCATTAAGTATACATTCATTTCAATAAATTTATTTTAATTATTGACTTTTTAGGGTAGGTGTAGTATTTAAAGGCTTTTATTACAATCCTAGGGTTTTTTGCTTACAACTACAACAACAATTTATGTGATGTGGATTATAGGGTTGCAATCTTCTTTCTATCATCTATTGAAGTCATTCAAAGGGGAAAATGGAATTTTTATATGTAATGAAAATTTTTATTCCTTATTAACTTCATTAACATCTAAATAAATAATTTATTTTATATTAATGGAATTAATGTCCCCCTTAGAGGGTGTCATTAATGTGTGGCTCTTGTCAATGTTGAAAATTTGAAGCCTCTATTGACCAGTTTGTGTTTAGATCAACTTTTGATATGTTTGCATGTCATGGAATACAGTCTTTAGCCATGCTAGTAGATTCCTATGAATGTGAAGGAATTTTATTAGCATCAAAAATAGATACATGATTTAACTTTCTTCTTAATTTTGAAGGCATTTGTGCTACTTAGCCCGAACATTATTCTTCAAAGTCATTTGAAGCATGAAAATTTTCAATCTATGGGAGATAAACTTCCTTCATTGATTCAACCATGGAATTTTCATGAATAGACATACTATCACTCTATAAAAAAATAGAGAAGCATCTAACACATCCAAAATAGGCTTGCTGGTATGGAGACTACTATGAAAACCTTTAGAGTTTTCATTTAATATTGACATACTTACATCATCAAGATTATGAAGACTAGTCACATAACCATTCCAAAGTCTTCCCATGTATGTATAAAATAATAAGTGTCAAATTTAAAAGAGGAAAAACCCTTAGATATTATATCAACCATTCTAGTTTGAATCCTCTATTAAGAAGGTTGTGTTTAGATTAACTTTTGATATGTTTGTATGGTATTCAATACATGGTTTAGACATGCCAGTCGATTCCCATGAATGGGAAGTCATTTTATTAGCATCAAAAATAGATACATGATTTAATTTTCTTTGAGTTTTATTTAATTTATGAAACTAAGCCTAAACATTATTCATTAGGGTCATTTGAAGCACAAAAATCTTCAAAATCTGAAACACAAACTTCCTTCACTAAGGGTAATATTTGTGAAGACTTGTACTCCATTCCATATTTTTCACAAAATATGTAACCAATATAATGAAGCCAATGAAACAATTTTTTAGGCTTAATTTGTAAAAAAAAATTGATTTGCACATGACATTATCTAACTGAGAGGTTGGAATAATCTTGAAATAAGTAAAAAAAGATGAGAGAAATATGTGAACGTGATAGACACTTGTTTACATAAATGAACTATTCAGTGTAACAACTGTAGGAGAAAAAATTCCTTATTTTCATGGAATAATGAATTTGGTATTATTTTAATAAGGTGTTTGATTTGTTTGTAATTGGTACTTTACTTGGTTTAGATAAATAAGATTTAAATGTGATTGGTATAATAGTACTTATAAATATTCAAGGGATTTTAGACAAAAAAAATAACTAGCAAATTTATTGGAAAAGGGTATATTTCCTTCTTGAAAACCCCTGGGTACAACAACATGGACACTAAATATGAAAAGGTGAAGTTGGAAAGCAACATATTATCAAAAAATGCACAATATTTCACCAACCATGATTTGACACTACTAGAAGAAAAAATAATCACACTTGAAGAGGTAATGGAGCATTATAAAATTTTGCATAAATGGTTTGATAATTTGTGTGTCCTAAATTAAGGTATTTAAAAAATTAAAAAGGTGGGAAGCATTATCTCTATATTCAGTAAGTATATTGAGAAAATATCTAAATAGTGATGGAGGTCAGCTTCCCAAGATAGATGCAAAAAAAATTTGATCTGCACATGACACTATCTAACTGAGAGGTTGGAATAATCTTGAAATAAGTAAAAAAAGATGAGAGAAATATGTGAACATGATAGACACTTGTTTACATAAATGAACTATTCAGTGTAACAACTGTAGGAGAAAAAATTCCTTGTTTTCATGGAATAACACATTTGGTATTGTTTTAATAAGGTGTTTGATTTTTTTGAAATTGGTACTTTACTTCGTTTAGATAAATAAGATTTAAATGCGATTGGTATAATAGTACTTAGAAATATTCAACAGATTTTAGAAAAAAAAATAACTAGCAAATTTATTGGAAAAGGGTATATTTCCTTCTTGAAAACCCCTGGGTACAACAACATGGACACTAACTATGAAAAGGTTAAGTTGGAAAGTAACATATTATCAAAAATTTCACAATATTTCACCAACCATGATTTGACTCTACTAGAAGAAAAAATAATCACACTTGAAGAGGTAATGGAGCATTATAAAAATTTTCATAAATGGTTTGATAATTTGTGTGTCCTAAATTAAGGTATTTAAAATATTAAAAAGATGGGAAGCATTATCTCTATATTCAATAAGTATATTGAGAAAATATCTAAATAGTGATGGAGGTTAGCTTCCCAAGATATATATAATAGCATAATTAATTGGATATATATACATATGCTAGATATAAAAATTATATGATATAAGGAAAGAAATGAATAAAGTATATTGTACTAAAAACAAATATATTTATATTGATTTAAATATTTTATAATTTGATGTCTTATTCGAATTATATGAAGAGGATTCAACTATAGGTTTATATTCATTTGAATTTAGTGATAGTGAACATTGGCTTATAATTAGTAAATCTTAGTTTGTTTATTGTGATGGGATATATAAACATATAAATATGTATTGGTATGCATAAGAACCACTGATAATTTTATTAGTGTAATAATATATATGTTGGTTGATCAATGTTAAATTCTTATCAATGTCTATGAGAAATGTGTTATGAAAAACTTGATTATTACATAATATGATCAAGTTATGGTAAAGTTATAAGGATTCAATACAAACGTGTGTGTGTGTGTGTGTGTGTGTGTGTGTGTGTGTGTGTGTGTGTGTGTGTGTGTGTGTGTGTGTGTGTGTGTGTGTGTGTGTGTGTGTTATATAAAACTAGTAATAGAAATAATATATCCATGTATAATCAGTATATTTACATGTGCCTAAGAATGTATTTTATTATATATGTTTATGTGAATCTTTATAAGATTTAAGGAAATGCAAATAAAAAAATTCATCAAATGAAATACATTATGTTTATAAGTTTCAATATTATATTCTAATCAAAAGTGCATCAATGATCAATCTTGTAATGTGTAAAACATTTTCTTAGAAAATTTTCATATTATGTTTCTTATAATATAATCTTCTTAGTAAATGTTTTATTAATTTTTTAACAAATTGTAGACATTTTGAAAGAGGAGATAAAACTGACTTGTAAAAAACTATTGATTTTAGGGTTAGATGATTTATTATTTATTGTGCACAAAATAAAAGATATACAAATGAATGATACAAGAAAAAACATAATTATAAAATATAAATTATGTCATTCTACATTCGAGATCATTCCAAATAAATTTTGAAGGTGGCACTGCATTTTTTTCTCATGATGGCATTTGGTCAATGATAGAGGACAATCATTTGAGGCTACATCTTCAAGCCATGGGCTACCCAAGTTCAAATTTCATGTTTTCTTGAAAGATAATATATTATAATCCATTTAATATAAACATAAATAAATTAGATGAAGTTATTTTTTAAAGTAACTTTGGAGATGATTTTTCAATTGCCAACACAATGTTCATTCATTATAATTCTCAAAATTGTGTTACGAATCAAAAATTGAAAATGAGTTATGTTACATCAAGTAGATATACTAGAAATGGAAGTTATAAAGATGAAAAACATTGGAGAATCAGAATGACATCTATTATCACATTCTTTGGAAAAAGCAAAAAATCCATGCCAATAGCTATGAACCACTATTTAAAAGGACGTAACTTCACCATATGATTATTTCAATTGTATTTATTGATTATAAATTGTATTTATAGTAAACATATTCATCAATTTTATAAAAATCGATCCTAAATTATTTCAAATTTATCAATTTTAATTTAGTAATGCTTTGATCTCATTAAAAGAAATTTGAGTTATAGAGATACCTTGAAATTACTAAATCAGATCTAAGTTTCAAATCCAATCCCCTTATAAGTGGATACTCCATCAGTTTATCTTGAATATTCCCAATTTGATCCATTAGTATATTGACACATGGTCATGAAGATATTCCCAATGAACAACAAATAATTCTCAAGTCTCTTTCTCATTAATTTTTTTTTCCAATTCCAAGTCAATTACCATGGACTCGTGCCAACCTTAACAACATGATGAGAATGTAGTTGTAGTCCCTATTTTTCCTTGGTTCCAAAAATAAATGGTTATCCATTAATCCTCACATATTTTTTATGACTAGAAAACCCTGGGAAAATTCAAATAAGATTATATTAGTATATGAACTAATTTTTTATTATGTTTTCATCCTTAATTTTTCTTTTAGGCCTATTTATTATTATGTTTCATTCTACTAATGGGGTTCTGAGATAAAAACCTAGACTTAATAGGAAATATATTTTTCCTTTGTCCATTTGTTAAACCACCCTAGTTGTTTATAATATTCCCCTATCTTTATCAACATTATGCCTATGAGGGCATTAGTAGGCTAAAATTCCAAAGTAACAAATTTTAGTGGGCTTAGCGAGGACTTCCATTGTGTGAATCATAACAACAAAACTAGATTTAACTGATATTAGAAAATTTTCCAACCCTTTAAATGGTCCAACTACCTATACACGTATGTTATTCCTCATATTTAAATGCACTAAATAAATACACATGAGTGTTCTTCCTCATCCTCATATTCTAGGTACCTTGAGCGACCTTGTGATACCTTTAAGGTACCATTTATTTAAGGGATCAATAGTGGGGATATGTCTAGTGGTGAGGGCCAAATATGAAATTGGTTGATTAAATAATTCATGCATTATTCCACTTATTAGTCAAATTTAAGACTTTGAGCTTATAGGACTATCTCATTGAGGCACAGGCAAATGACTAGTCAAATGGTGTCACATGTCCCAATAACAAAATCTATGTCAAAATATCAATTAATCTGAAGGCCCCAAAGGGTGATATATGTTTCAAATAGTCCAATCTATTAAAAATGATATGTGCATAAATGGTTTGAAATAGTCCAATTTATTTAGAATATAGAAAACATATTTATGAATAAAATATTCTCCACTCCACTTTAGTGGTTATAATTCCAAATTATTCTAAATAAGCCAATTTAATTGAAATGATCTATGTACAAATGATTTAAAATAGTATAATTTATTTTTAATATAGAATATTTATTTTTGGAGAAAAATTTATCCACTCCACTGTAGTGGGTATAAGTCTAGATTATTTAAAATAACCCAATTTATTTAAAATGATCTATGCCCAAATGTTTTGAATAGTCCAATTTATTTGGATTATAAAAATTATATTTTTCAATAAAACACTCTCCACTCCACTTTAATGGGTATAAGTCCACATTATTTGAAATATACCAATCTATTCAAAATGATCTATGCCCAAAAGGTTTGAAATAATCCAATTTATTTGTAATTTATAAAAAATATTTCTGGAGAAAATTTTCTCCACTCCAATGCAGTGAGTATAAGTCCAAATTATGTGAAATAGCCTGATTTATTTGGAATTATGTATGCCCAAATGGTTTGATACAGTCAAATTTATTTGGAATATACAAAACTTATTTTTTGAGGAAATTTTCTCCACTCCACTTTCATGGGTATAAGTCCAAATTATTTGAAAGAGTCCTTTAAAGGTTAGGATGAAGTAGAAAAGGTAAGATCACTAGTAATTTTTATTTTATTTTATGGTAAAGATATCTAAGATAATCCCATGAAATGGATAATGGAATTATAATTTATTTTTGAAGAGGATAATATTGAAGACCCTATTAGGGTAATAGGTGAAAGTAAGATATAATGTGGAGTTATAATTGATTACTGGAGAGTTATCTAGGACAATAGAAAATAAAAATGAGATACGAAGGCAAGGAGATAGTAACATATGGGTTCCAAGATGATGGGTCATGTTTTTCACCCATGAATGTAAGTAGAGTGGTTGAATAATATTTATGCCTTGAGGCTTAATAAAAAAGATAAGAAGAATAAGAACTCCAATAAATGTAGTCTGTAAGGGAGGCTTCCATATGAGAAAATAAATTATAATTTGAGAATTGAATAAGAAAAGGATTTGAGTGTAGAGAGTAATATTTTAATGAAAAAAAAGCGAGAGAGGTTATTATGTGTGAATCACAAATTTTATTTTCAATAAAAATAAGAAGTAATAAGTTTAGGAATATCCCATATAGGAAGTAATCCTCATGGAATTATATATAGAGGATATGGATGTGGTATTTCTTGAATTAGAATAAGGAGACCCATTATTTTATCATGGGAAGGATTTTGTGTTATTCCATAAGTTCAAAGAGGAAGAATCATCCTTAATGGAATAAAGAAATTCATTTTGTTTCTATTATATATGGAATAAGGCTAAATAAAAATAATAAAATATACACGTTTCCTTAAAATAAATAATAAAAATTAATGTAGAAGAAAACCATGAAAAGTTTTAAATTTCCTGAAATAATTAATAGAGATGGTTGAAGTGAAAGTTAATGCACATAAGGAGAGTATGGTTGAAATCCATCCTTGTGAAGGAGAAGAAAATAAAAATGAGAATGAATAGAGGATAACCATGGAGGTTATAAATAATAGACCTCTTTGTGTTCATAACGTGAATGGAAGCCATTATAAGCATGTAGGAAATGGAGAATACTATGAAAACACATCTAAGATCATGATGAAGAGGTTGATAAAGTGTTTATGATCATTATTGATTACCTTAATCTGCTTAATCAATGTCAAAATCCAATAATGAAAAATATGGAAAAGAAGAGGGAAAATGCAGTTCAGTCTAGCATGTTCATTTATATGAGGATAAAATCGAATAAATGAAACAAGAGGATAATATAGTAATGATTATTGAAAATTTGGTTGGTAAGGATATACTACAAATAAAATATTTTCTTAAATTCATCTTGGAGAAAAGTGAGAGTGTGTGAAATTGTATATAAAATAATGTTTTCAAGAGGATATAAAACATGAATTTTATTTTTAGTATTTATAGGTAGGAGATAAGACTCTAACAAGTGAAATTGAAATATATTGGTGAGAGTATTAAGACCTTCTCAATAGTATATTTATTCATGGAGAAGGATATGAATCAAATATACATCTTGAGATATGGATATAAAGTGTAATGGTGAATGTAAAACTTAAGAACATGGTATTATATGTTGGTCCAAATATAATTTACACAAGAAGAGATGAATGATGCAATCAAGGAGAGAGATATGGTGGGATTATTTCTACTAATAGGGATGAAGGATGAAGTGGTGTTTCATATGTGGGATAATCACATATAGGTATTGGAGAAGAGACTCTTATGATTGAAGATATGCATTTATCTCATATGAACAAAGAAGGTTACAATTTATTTAAAAATATTTCAGTTATGGTGAAGGAAGGAGAGTGCCACCATCCTATACATTATGTAAATAATTTTAACATGAAAGAAGATAAGGATGAGTTGAAGAAGATACATTTTTTTATCAATGCAATCATTTGATGGAGAGTATGGTGTTTCAAGTTTAGATATGGATATAAATGAAACATTCAAAGAGGTCTTCCAAGTTAAACAAATTTAGATACTTAAATTTAAAACTTAATAAAAAAAGAGGAGCATGAAGAGTATTTGTAAAATATTATAAAGGAAGAACCCATAAGTAATATGATGATGGAATATGAAGAGATGAAACACAAAGAAGATAAACTTCAGATAGGGAACAATGAAATGTGAAAGGTTAAAAAATGGGCTAGATAATGAATGAAAAAAACTAATAAACTCTTGGTTCATGTGGATGAATGATGGTAGAGGGTACCTACCTAAAATAGAAATTAAGATGCAAGCAGAAGCATACTTGTGATGGTGATTGGTGAAAGGTTGGTTTTATACCCTAATAAAATGGAGAGAGAATAAGAGAAGAAATTAGTGAAATAATATTATTTATGGTGAGTGTAATGTCATAAAATTGAAAAGACTAATCAAAATAGGATAATTTGAAGCCAACCATAGGAATTTTTAAATGGAATGAAAAGAAAATCAATTAGCTAAAGTATTTTTTGTGATGGAATGGGATTCAATGGACATCAATATCCATTATAAAAATATTGGTTTTACCACTTTAGTTATCCATGTGAGTAGGACCTAACATTTTAAATATCTTAGGTGTTTTATGCGCAAACATCTAAGGTGTTCAATAAATATTACATCTTGTTTGTGTTTGCTTGGTCTTGTTAGTGTGTTATCATTTTGGAAAGGTCAAGATGATATTTTGGAAGTACCCATACTCTTAAATTTATTTACCATCAATAAAATCACAAAAGGATAAATTTTAAGAAGTTAAATGGTTATAATAAAATTGATTGAGTTTTGTGACCATAAATACAATTTCATAATTCATTCCATGTGTTAAATGTATAAAAAAATTAGGTTGTGGTTAATAGGTACAAACTAGAATAAATAACTTCCATAAACCTAATTATTATTGTATATTTTAATTTCTCGTGATTTTTTTTAAATCTATCTGATTTTGATTCCATATTCAAACATTAAGGCTTCAAGAAGTTGCTAGAAGTTTCATAATGATAAATCACTAATCTACATTAATATGAAGTTTTTTAAATATTTAAAAACCACTATGGTATTTTCACAGCCTCTGGTCTACATAAATGCCATGCTTTTGACCCCCAGACTATATAAAATTCTAGTTTTTCCTGTATGAAATGTAAAAAGAAAGTAACAACGCAAAATCAGGAATTATTGAACCTTATACATTTTTAAGATGTCAAGGAAGGTGAATAATCTAAGATGACATGTATGTTAGATAATATTGTAATTTGTAATGGAAATAGACAAGGAGAGTCTTGAAGTATGAATAATATCTAAGACGGTTGTGTGTATGTGTGCGCGTGTGCACCCATGCGCACATGTGTGTGCATGTGTGTGTGTGTGTGTGTGTGTGTGTGTGTGTGTGTGTGTGTGTGTGTGTGTGTGTGTGTGTGTGTGTGTGTGTGTGTGTGTGTGTGTGTGTGTGTGTGTGTGTGTGTGTGTGTGTGTGTGTGTGTGTGCATGCATGAATTTTAATGTAGAGAGAGAGGGAGAGGGAAGAGAGAGAGAGAGAGAGAGAGAGAGAGAGAGAGAGAGAGAGAGAGAGAGAGAGAGAGAGAGAGAGAGAGAGAGAGAGAGAGAGAGAGAGAGAGAGAGAGAGAATACAACAAAGGGTTTCTTTAGTGTAGAAGTGACTATGTGTGGGACTAAGTCATCTCTATTTAATGTAGAGAGAGAGAGAGAGAGAGAGAGAGAGAGAGATCTCAAAGAATACAACAAAGGGTTTCTTTAGTGATGAAGTGATTATGTGTGGCACTAAGTTATCTCCATTTAATTTAATAATCCTATCAAATAATATGTGAGGTGTGAGTGAGAGTGTACATTCATTTCTTTTTAAAATTTTGTTTAATGAAAAGATAGTTGAATGAATTATGTTGAGCTTGAGTAAGGTTTTGATGTTTTTCCATTAGTGAATGTTAATATAAACAACATAGACTTAAAGTATGACCTTAGTTGGTTCCATTTTATATCATTTCACTAGGGTCTATGTCCAATCATAATATTTTTTATTTTTTTCTAAGGTACCTCAAAAAAAATTATATCCCATCAAATCAATCTTTAATTAATGAACTATACAATACATTTATCTATAAGATAACTAGGTATAAAAATGAGCCATCCCATCTGATGTAAAAATGAAATAAAAAATATTAAGCTCTCTTTTAAAATAATATTGTGAGAGAAAATAAATTTAAGGTATAAATAATTTATATTAATAATATTAAATTATTTTTTATCAATTGAGTCCCTTAAAATAATAACTATGGAAATATGGAATACAAAAATAAAACATTATAATATCAAATCTACAAACTAATGGATGAGATATGTAAATTAATAAGATGATAATTTCAATATATAGGTATTCTAAACTTGAGAGATTATGAGGTAAATCAATGATCACTTGATTTTGATCAGAGTGTTTAACATAGTTAAAATTAGCAAGATTTTGAAGCTCTTTAATGATACGATAATGGCCATCCCTTTAAATTATTAGTGGTTTTATTAAGGCATATATATTTGGGGGAAGGATTATAATGACTATATATCTATCTATAATCATAATTAATTTATATATATGGTGATAAATCGAACATGGGGAGGGCCCACTATCCATATCGTATGTATAGGCCTAAATATCTACATATATCTATTTAACCCATATCCACCAATGACCCATATAAAAAGAATCTTTATGTATCCATTTCAAGACTCCTTATAAATATAAATAGGGGCACCTGAATATCTATAGATGGGGTTTGGCATGAAGGTGGTTATAGCTATATATTTTAAATATAAAGATAATTGGACTAGATTGTAGAGGAGATAACCTTGATATATGGTGAAGGATTGCTATATATAGAAGGGAAATTTATATATGGTCAAAGTTAGCAATAGATAGATAACTAGATAGTATGGGAACCCTATATATCTATATGGAAAATAAATTT
>JARHVA010001345.1:3445000-3452500 GCA_037957365.1 Torreya grandis | reverse complement strand
GATAACTCATTAGTATAAATTTGACAATAATTGCACCATGTATGATGATCTATCATATGTCATGTTATATACGAAATCTCAAATCTGAATATGCAATCTAGATCCATAAATGAAAGGGATGCACTAAACTTAATCTATAATATATGACAATAAGAAAAATGGGTGGGTCAAATACCCCCGTAAAAAAAATAATTTAAAATATAAATCATGGATACTTATTTTCTATTGACTAGAGCTATTTTAATATATTTCTCAATATTTTTTTTCTTTTTTCATTTTTTTTCACAAAAAATTTACCACATTTAGTTTATCCTCATTTTCCTTTGTCTTATTCACATAGGGTTATTTATTTTCTTTCTAAATTTGTATCTTTAGAAGATAAAGGTGCTCATTTTACACAATTAGTAATGTGCCAAATAAACCCAACTCATTATGATATGTGTGTTGTTATTAAATTTATTGTCACGATCCTTGTTGGTAGTGGATGTCTAGAATTGGAGCTTTAGTTATATTGGGTTGACTGAAATTCTTCTTAGAAAAATTTAATTTTTTACCAATTTATTTACATATAAATTAAATATATCACAATATCATTATTGTATGATAATTATAATAATGTTTTAAATAATAAAAGATAATATCAATTTAAACAATTATCTATTATTAAACCAATAAGTATTGTACAATAATAAATAAGGAGAAAGAGAGAAGGTGGTTGCACTAAATATCCATAATTGTATAGCAATTAAAAGATGGTCTTAATTTTTATATTTATTTATCTGTTAAAATTAAAATTTTCTATATAATTATAATATCTTAAATATATAATAAAATTTAAAATATTTTATTTTTTTCCATCTTTTTTATGAATAAAATATAATTATATTTCAAATATTTATCAAAAATCACCTTAAAAAAACAAAAACCAAAAAAAAAGGAATAACCTTAACCATCCATTTTTTAAAAAAATGGAATAACGCTAACCATTCATTTACCAAACCCCACCGGAAAAAAATAATAATAATTAAAATAAAATAAAAATAAAAATAAAAATAAATTTCGAACTTTTGTTGTTAAGCATGAGTGTGTAAGCTTGTGAAACGCAATGTTGAATGAATGAGCCCTACGGATAACGAGAAAATAATTACATGAAAATGGCGTGAAAGTGGAGGAATCTTTGTTGGACTCAAGGCTACATTAAATTAGCTCAAAGCAAACGGTATACGTTTTAATGTGATCTTTAGTTGAATTCCAACAATTATTCCTTCTTGGGTAAATCAATATATTATTTGGATGATACATATTCCAAAACTTTCAAATATCATAATCTTCTACAATTCTATATGGAAAATGTTATAGTATATGATATTTCATCTATATGGTATAAATGGTATTGAAAAAATAATGTACTTTTGTCTCAGGGTTTTCCAAAGTGATATGGTATACGAAAATTAATTAATTAATTAAAGATTATGGTTTATATTTTAGTTAAAATAATAATTTTTAAATAAATTATTATTATTTTATTAATTGAATTGAGACATATAATATATTTATTAAAAAAATAATTGAGATTTATTAAAAAATATTTATTAGTAATTTTTTATATATAAATAAAAATTTAATTATATTATATTATAAGTAAAAGTAAAAAAATATTTATAATATTATAATTATTATTTTTTAGTTTCATTTTTAAGTTTTTATTATAGTTAATTTTTTTGAATAATAAATTTGTTTAAAAATTATTTGTAATTATTTAACAAGTTACTTATTAAATATCAATACATTATATTAAATTAATCTGTATAAAAAAAATTCTAAATGATAAATTATTATTTATTCCAAAAACTTATATTTATAATTATTTTTGTTTATTTAATTTAATTTAATTTAATCATTCATTATTTCACAAATTTATTCTACTATTTAAAAATATAGATTTTTTTTAATCGTATGCTTTAGTACCTTTAATTATTCATTACATTATAGAATTAAAATAAAAGTGTCACGTGAATGTCCTTATCTTCAAGTTTCATATATTATAATAATTATTTATAATAAAATTATTACATTATTATATTAAATATTTATAGACTACATTATTAATTTTATTGAAGATAATATCATAGTTTACAAAAATAAATTTAATATTTAAATTATTTTTCTTGATTTATCTTGTATTGCTCAATAACATATATACCTTTTTACCTTACTTTCATAAAGATTCAATTATCTATAGAAATATATTTATTATCAAAATTACATAAAATTTATCAATTATATTTGAAATAGAAAAAATATATGTAAATTTTTAATACAGTAAATAATATTTTATAATATTAAATATCAAGTATCCCCATTTCATATTCTTGTTATTAAATGTTTTCTATTCTTACATAAGTTATAATACTTAACATAGCATCAAGATTTTCTTGAATTCAAATCTCATGATGTAGATTTTATTTATTTTCATAACTAGTCGAAATCTCAATCATAAGTAATGGTGATTAGGCTCGATAAAATTTATTCTTCATCTTCCAAGAAAATGATAATAATATATATTTTATATAACAAGTAAATTTTATAAAATTTTTGAAGACTATAAATCAAGTGTAAGATCCAAAAAGGACCATTTTTATTAAATTTATTTAATATGTAAGAAATATGTATTAATTATAAAAATATATATTTTTATTTTCTTCCTAAAATCCAAAAAACTATTTATTTCAAGTCTTCTTTATAAAAGCCTTTAATGTTAATCATATAAATACTTGCTTCATTATCACATAGATAACACATAAAGTCATTTAAATCATAATTAATTAGATGTAATTTTTTTTTTTATAATTCAAAAATTATTGAGCAATAACATAGGTAAATATTTCATTGAAACATTACAAGGTCTTTCATTGAAGTATTTACAAGTAAACCAAGATTTTGTTCTTTCTATTTAAGAAAGCAAAATAAACTATAAATAGTAAAACAATGCATCTTTCCTTATCATACCTTTTATAATACAATTAAGTATAAAACCTTAAGGAGCACCATGAAAAGGACCAAATAAATATTAATTTAATATTGTATAAGTTTAATCTTCTACAAGTTAATAATATTAATATTAGAAAAATATATCTTTATTTCTATAAGATTGTTTATAAGAAAATATTCATAAATTTAAGAATAATTGCACTCCTTTATTACATAATTCATATAATTATACAATCTGAATTAAATTTTGTGAATCTTAACCTTATATAAATAATATAACAAGACCCTAATTTTTTCATAACATCATTCACAACACCTCCTCTTTAAATCATTTACTCAACAACAAATCAATCAACAAACCAAAAAATAATATTATAAAACTAATACATTTCAATAGGTATAATATTATTTATAACCTAATGATATTATATCATCAAACATATATAAATCTCATGAACCCGAAAGCCTAAGAAGTGACCCACAAAAAACTAAACATAATTAACATACTCTAATATAAAGAGTAAGTTGGTCATATATGGCTTCAAACTAGTAAAATAAAATAAAATAAAAATACCGTATCCAACCTGAGATGGGATAATAAAACTTTGAGACAATGAAAAAATAATAAGTTCAAATAATAATAAATACATAAGTAATTTTTTCTCAATGAGTCTTCAAAATAAAGCATCCAATAAGAAAATTAACACATAATAAGGCACCCATTTACATCACATTCCATATGGAACTAAGTACACTTACCTTAGCTCCTAAAAATTTAATTTTTTCCTCCCTTTGTTTTCCTTCATTAAGCCTTGTGTGATTCTACATTCCAATATTCCCAAAATTATGGAGTAATTAGAATGATGGAAAGTTTCTTAAAAAAAAATAGTTAATCATAGGGAAGATCATATTTTTTATCTTACAACCTATCCAAAAGGGAAGAGTGTTCCTTTTTACGCTACAACTTTACCTTTCTCTAGGATTTTATGAAAGAAAAAAAAATTATAGATCTGTGTATTTAAAATAACATAATTAATTTTTTATATTAATAACACCTCTTTTTACTCCAATGGAAGAAAAATCTACTCTTTTTATTTGGACATTTGGATTCCCAATAAACCAAAAATCTAAGCATTACAAAGAATTCCCTTAAGATGTTTTTCATAAGGGTTAATTATGCTATAATTATTTAGTCATGGTGTTCATGACACAAATCCCAAGGTCAGTTAAGGCCTCATAATAATGTTCATGAATACAATTTATTCAAGTACACACAATTAGTTTGTGACATCCATATATCACATGCATCTATGTAAAATCTATGATATATGTGGTTTTAGGATTAATAGTCACCTCTTATCCCTCCCCTATCTTTAATTAAAAATTTTCACCTAAACATTTGATGCATCCATCATAACATTCATGCAAATAATATTAATAATAATTTCATGACATTGTATCTCAAGGTAATCTCTTAGTATTCTAACATAAACACTTGAGTCTATATCCATAATGAACCTCATGTCTAGATCTGTGTCATACCATTCATGGGTACTTAACAATAATATGGTGTATTCATGGTTATAAGCTTTATCTAATATCAAAAATTCCATAATCCATCTAATCATATTGGTATAGTAATGAAATTAAACATTAAAATTCAATGTAATTAATCCCAACTAATCATAACATATAGGCAATAGAATAACCATGTCCATTAGTTCAAAATATACATCATTGTCATTATATGATTTTATCATTGAAATACACTAAAATAAATAAAATTGTTATAACACAATAACAACTAGGATTAAAAAAAATAGGGAGGCTAAATTTGGCTTGTGTATTTCCATAATTTGATTTTACAAAACATAATATGATATAAGCTAGTATATAAATTGATAGATATGGAATGTAGGCATACATCTAGTGTTAAATATTAAAAATAATTGTAATGATTGGTAAAGTATCATATGTTAACATAGAAAGTACAACAAATCGCTGAGTACTTAGATTTTATAGTTGGTTGTTTAATTGTGACTAATTTATGTTGATGAAAAGTAGAATAAAGTAAGCATGTGATTCATCTAGTTCAGGAACCATTTTTATACCTACATAAGGTTAGTTATGTTGTATCTAGATTAGTATCAACTATCGATACTGAATTGAGTTGTCGATAGTGATATGTGAAAAAATATGGGTTTATGAATGTATGATCACCTTCACCTATATATGAAAGTTTTGTAAGTGTGATGCTAAACCCAACTGACATGTGTAACTTAATAAATCAACATCATTCACCTTTAAACCTTAAATGTGCTTTTGAGGGCTAGAAACTTTAAAAACCTATGAAAATATAATGGGTTGAATTAACCCTACTCACCCCCATTTGATGATTGATCACTACCTATATATACAACACTTTAAGAAGGAAAATCAATCCACATGTAGTTCTCCCACCTAGTTTGATTATGAAATTATTCTCATTTTTTATATTAATACAACAAATGATTGGGATTTGATACTTCCTAATATTTTATTTTACTTAGCTTTAGTATTTTTTAGAGTTGACTTGTCAATGCTCCTAGTGAATATTTCACAGTTTGGGAAGAATATTAAATATTTTATTAATGTTTAGTAATATATAGATGTGTACTAGATAATTACATATTCCCCTATCAAGTGAGGCCTTCATTTGCATATATGAGTCTAATCGGGTAATTTATTATGTCAATGACATGATAGGCAAATGGGTCAACCCTAAATATATATTGATTTTAAAAATAGACTTTTTTATGATAAATTTCATATAGTTAAGCTCAACTCAATATCAACCAAAAATACTTAATCATCTAAAGTTACTTTAACTCATACACAAGAGGACTGAAGTGAAGGTTTGGAGATGTTTGTGTAGAATAGTAAGTAGGTTAAAAATAAATAATGAGTTTTCCAAGTGTGTAAGAATAGAATGGAGGGTAAAACTCATAACATATCATGTAGGTGCGTGATAATGGAAATTTAGAACCGTATTTATGCATGTAAGGTATGTGACCTAAATTTATTTCAATCTTATAATTGTCAAATACTTAATACCATGTTTTAGTATGTATAAATTCCTCCTTTGGTTATACTAATGGAATTTCTAGATTAAAATGAAAATATATGCTTGAGCGTGTAAATCACACTTTATCTTTGGTAGGAAGCTCCAATTATGCAAGTCATTTTATAATGAAACATAAAATAAACATGTATTAGTCAATGACCATAGATTAAATATTTTAAATCTAATTTTGAAAATTAAATAATAATGAATGAGTAAACCTAAATTTTGGTGACCTTGAAAATTTGTTCAGATTATGACTCCTTATTGAAGCATTATAGATAGGTTATTTCCACTAAATCAATTTGATATCGGTTCCTCTTATTGAACATAGATAAATTTTGCTTCCTTGTTAAAGCACATATAGAGGTGAGGTAACTATGTCTAAGATTCGAGTAATAATGTAATCCCTTCGGATGGGAAGAGAATATGACCCAACATAATTAATTTGGGGAGAAGTATGAGATATGCTAACCCAGATAACTAATTAGAAATGGAAGATGAACCACACAATGGATTCATTAGAAGTAAAATAAAATTATCCATTTCAAATGGCCTATAGATTCATTTGTATAGTATCACTCATGTTCAATCAAGTTGGCTCCATATTAAAAAAATTCATGATAAAAATATAATGATTCCATCATGACCTTATATTTATTAACATATTTTTTATGAAACTCACTCAATATAAAATAAATTCATGATCAAAAGATAATGCATAATGATCATGCCCCATCATGACTTCAAATTTAATAAGTGTGAAGTGGAATGACAACCATTTATCTTTGTATAAGGGTAAGAATTTAGGAGGTGAGGTGAGTTTACATTTTTTGGTCCAAAATGTGAATGAAGGATAAACATGTATACATTATTTAGTCTAGTCTTGGTAAATACCAAGCCTAGAATGTGTACGTATGATAACACATATGCATTTTTATTTATGTAGTAAAAAAGTCTTTAAAACATTTCATTTCATTATTAAATATTTTCATTGTGCACAAACCACACTCATATTCTTGGTATATTATGTTGAAATCTCATAAGGAGAGGATTGTGAGATTTTTTTATTACACACAAACCTGTGATTGCAATCACTAAGTGAGATGATCAACAATTCCACATAAAAGGATACATATGTAAACTAATTTCTTACAAATTAATACCAAATTTATCAATTATTTTTGAATTTTCATTATTTTTTATTAAAACCATTTATTTTTATGTTCGCATATCCTATCAAACCAATTCAAGTGTTAAAAAAATGTGGGAATTAACAATGAAGAAACAAAAAAAAACTCCTCTTCTTAGCCCTCATAACCATCCTAACTCTCCGAAGCATCCTAAAATTCCACAAGACCCCCTAGGTATTCAAGAGGGTTTGGTCACACACACACACACACACACAC
>JARHVA010001345.1:3362500-3440000 GCA_037957365.1 Torreya grandis | reverse complement strand
CACTATTAGCATGGCCTAAAAATTTTAAAAATATATATATCATCAAGAATATGAAGCTTGAGATATGCATCTATAAAAATGGCCAAATTTTAATCTTTGTATTCAGGTATTAATTGGATATCTCTAAATCTGGTGCATCATGGCCAAAAACTAACATTGACACCATATTGTGGGTGGAAAATAATTTCTAGGAACACATTATTTGACTCCAATCATACTTTATCAGGAGAAACAGTACCCATTATAGCCTCAAGAATTTCTTACCTAAGATGACAAAAATATAGTTTTTAGGAAAACTTCAAATATGCATAAAACAAAAACCATAATTATTTTACATGAAAAAATAGACTTAACATGTATTTTTTAAATCTATAAACTTTCACCCTATAAAATGGTTATTGAACATAATAGATGAATGCATGGTATACCATATACTAATTAGTGTTGAAATGCTACTATTGTGAAATCAAGAGATAATTTTTTGTCTTCCAATTGAAATTTACAATTACAAGACCTCCCCTTGAAAATAATTCACTTACAACACATAAATATAATAAAATAAATTTTTTTCATATAACCAAGACATTTTAATCCACTTGGATATACATGTTACTCTATCACATAGAAATAATAACAAGAAATGTTATCAATGTTTAAACTACAATTGGATATCTCCACCTTTGGTACTTTTTGGATGAAAAATGGAATATTCACCACATGTATGGTGGGGAATGAAGTATATGACCACATTATTGGCCTCTAATCATGCTCAGTATAGAGATAAAGCATATATTTTGGCCTCTGATCATGCTCAGTACAGAGATAAAGCACACATTTTGGCCTCAAGAACATACTTCCTAGTACAATAAAATTCAAGTTTTTTAAGTGAAATTCAAACATCCATAAAATGAAAAACCATAAATAATTTACATAAATTAAATTAACCTTTAAATTTATTTAAAATCCTTATAGTTTCACCCATAGCATAGTGATCAAACATAAGAGATGAATTTGTGGCAAACTATATACTTCTAAGTGCTAAAATGTTATTTTTATGTAGTCAAGGGATAAATTCTTGTCATCCAATAGATATTTCCACTTATGTGGCATCCTCTTATAAATATATCACATCCAACACATTGAAATAGGTAAACCACATTTTTTCCCAACATTACGACATTTGGACCCACCTAGAACTCTCTTTTTTTCTGCTCCAATGCATAAAAACACTGACAAAAAATATTGTCAAAGTTCAAGTTGTAATTGGAGATCTCCACCTCTGATTCTTCATGGCTAAAAACTATAATCTCCATCATGTCATGGTGGTAAGTAATGTCTACAACCATATTCCTTGCCTTTTATCATACCTAGTCAAGATATAAAATATCCATTCTAACCTCAAGAACATCCTTCCCGATATGAAAAAATTATAGTTTTTAGGCAAACTTCAAACATGTGTAATAAACAAATTTTAATTCATTTACACAAATAAAAATAACCTTCACATGTGTTTTGAATCCCTCCACTTACATCCTCGAGCATAATGATCTAATATAAGAGATGAATTCATGGTAAATTATATACTGATTAATGATGAAATGTTATTTTTATTTAGTCAATAGATAATTTCTTATCATCTAACTAACATTTCCACTTATAAGACCTCTCATTTAAAATCCATCAATTTTAACATGTTAGGATATGTCTATTACATATGTTCTCAGGACATGACCTATGAAGCCACTCGATCAAGAGATGGAGTACCCATTATGGCCTCAAGAGAATATGGAATTTTGTTATAATTATACCAGCTTTATCTTTAATTTTTTTTTAGTTTTAAGAATATGGAATTTTATTCTAATAATGTCAACCACGTGAGGTGTAAGTTTATTTGGCACCACTAATCTATAATAAATATGGTAGTAAGTAAATAAATTTAAATTTATATGTATTGTCAAAAAAATCTATGAGTTTATATATATAATTAAACATGTTTAAATTTGATAATTTAACATAATTTAAAATTTGAATCCAATAAACTACTAGGATCTAATCTAATATTAATAGTAATAATAATTTTTTCATGGACACACTCATGAACCTTCCATAAACTCTTGTTTAATGGCCTCTCCTAAAATTTAAGCAATTTAAATTTTATTACAAGAACCACATTTGAATAGTGTAGTATCTTCCTATATATTTCATAGTCTTCAAACAACCATACATATTAATTTTTTATAGGATATCATCAAATCCATGTTCTTGAAAGAGTTATAAAAACTCTTTAGCCAAGATCTGTCTAATGGATGATTACCACAACCATTGATTATTCAACATATACTCAAAAGAAATAAATTGTAAACAAAAAAATTGCTATACATACAATGAGATATGCAAATATGTAATGAAGTAAGTAAAATAATGTATATTATAATGAATACACTTGATTATATAGGCAAGGCAAAGCAATATGAAAGCTAAAATAGGTAGTGTGGGATAAAACCCTATATAAAAAAAACTAGATAAATACAAATATCTAGAGACTAGAAAGTTTGAGTAAGATACTCTAACACCCTCTCAAATGAATCTAGGGGATAATAACATAGAATTTAATGTGAATTCGTGTGTCTTATAGATACCAATCCATCATGTCAGAGTGCATGGATGTAAAGTTTCTATAACCACCAAGTCAAAGTAGGAATGATGTTGAATATGAAGATCACTGAACATGAAATCTGTGTTCTAAAATACTAGGTAGAATGATGAACCCAAGGAAGCATCACCTAAACATCCTCTAACAATATGGTGAGAAGTAAACACAAATATGGTGGGGATACCACACTGGTGTCATTGGTGGGGATACCACACTGGTGTTACTATAAGAATCACTAAGAAGGCCATGGAATCAAGTAATAATCCTCACATGGGTTCTATCAAACAAAGAGTCTGAATAAGATACCCATGTATAAAGGCAAAATCCATGTTACACTAGCAAAAGTATAACAGATACATATAAATCTCATAAAGTGGAGAACAATAGAGAAAACCCATAGGAAAAACTCCCCCCAAAAGAGAGAAAAGAAGAAGAGAGTTATAAATTCCCCAAAATATGATGTTGAATAAGTCCACACTCCAAGTACTCACAAGTCATAAAAGAACTCAATCTGTATGAGTGATCAAATCCACTACTCAATCATAAAAAGTAACTGACACTAGGCTTCACTAGAATAGATTGAATAAAGAGAATGTCTGTGGTGATGAAAGTACAAAAAATTACTACATGTTAAAGGAGAACTCAACACTAAGAAGTAGAATATACACATCCACACATACTTATAAATGGGTGGAGTATAAGAAATTTTTTTGCATGAGTGGTTTGAATCCACTACTCGAACATCACATAAGTTGACACTGTGTACACCATAATAGCTCCAAATAAGTAGAGTGTAAACTATAAAAAAAATGTGTTGAAAATATAGATAAGTCTCTCAAAGATGATGGCCCATGGTGGTGATGGAAGAGACAAGAAACTGATAAAGTAAAAAAAATCTTAGAATAGAGCACACAATGCATGTAGGTAGATAAGGCTGAATCAACAAAACCCCCATGACACATTATAAATTAGTGCAAGTAAAATATAACCCATACACAAAAAAACACCAAATGGAGACAAGAAATACACTGGGATTCACCCAAATATCTCCAAATGAGGAGATTATCAACTTATTGAATAAGCCATAAACAGAGGTGCTACAAAAATAAGGTAACAAAGACCATATAATAAGGTGAGGCACTAAGAAAAGGCCCTAGAAGAGACATAACATACCTACCAATGTGTCAAAGTACTAATTCATGTCATGAACTGATAAAAGAGTGTGTTAAATGGAAAAATATCTATAATGTATGAAAACACACTAGAAAAGAATCAACAACCAAAACTAACAACATGTAAAGCACATGTAAAAAGGATATCAGGCTCAGCCAAAAATGCATCCAAGATAGTACACAAAAGAAGTATAATGAAGGGCCCATAACACATGAAACCCCCTATTAGTTATAATGCACACTCAAGAATAATATGTTGGACTCAGCCTAAAATATATCCATGAGTGCAATAAATTATGAGAATGCAATCCATAAGAAGCAAGAAGGAAGTTTGTGTTGCTTGTGAGAGGATCTAACCTCGTACTATATTATACCTCATCCTCTTATCTCTGATAAATGAAAGAGATAATGTATGTGAAAAACATTTAATATCCCCTCAAAAATGCTCACAACATAGAAAAATGTGTCACCACTTAAATGTCAACACATACTGTAAGCACAAGATAACACAACTAATGTGAAAAGACCCCTAGAATGTGGCACTTTATATTTTAGTGTTTTTACAATGGAAATAGGCCCAATGCATGGGAAATTTAAAAAAATTAACTTTTTCAAAAAATGGTAATCAATTTCTGGCTACTGATAAAAAGTTATTAAATAATTAAATTCCCATCAATAAGGGCTATTTAATAAAATTTGCACTAAAATTTATAAAAGTGTATTGCAGATAAGGTGGACTTAGCCTTCTAATTACTCTTTATAATTTTAGGGAAACTAAGAATCTCCTCAAATTAATAGAAAGAAAAAAATCATGCCCCTATACACCCCTTTGAACTTGCAAGTGAATTATACTTCCTCTTAAGGGAAAAAATATAGTGATTTAACATAGCAAAGGAATAAACTAGTTGTGTTAAGAGGTTGAAGGAGTGTTTACTATTGTCTTATTCTTTGGAAAGTGTATTTTACTTATGGAAATCATATAATGGTAGCAATCAGGCTGTTGGTTTCAATGCACCCCCCTCTAACTTAGATTTTATCCTCTGACCAGTACACCAAAGTAGTGCTAAAATTCAAGATTGGTAGATGAAAATGGATGTATAAATAGGATACACATATCCCTAGGTCCACATAGACCTATTACATAGAAAAAGGAGACTTACCATGCCATTACCACACCATACAAGAAGATATATCCTCCTTCTAATACTTGGAAGATCAACACAAAACATAATACATGACCCATAAATTAAATGTCCAGCATAATATGAGGTAAAAATAGATCTAAGAGGAAACTCTATGCTCCTCCCAGCTATAAATTTCCATGTACACTAGATCAAATAAAGGAAATCCAACATAGGTCTAAACTTCAAAATGTCACTATTCTCCTACTGATGCTTGGATCTAATGGTCAATTCCACGTTGGATCTTGGAATACATACCAGAATATAACAAAAGGATGTTTAATAGATGACACCAAGGATTGAATACAATGTGTACTAGTAAATAACTCCATGCAGGTGAGAACAAATCACCACCTAGTTGAAAGGAGGTTGGTCTCAATTTTTTTCACAAAGGAGATGTAGTTAAAAAAATACCAGATATGTAGACACTTCTAATGCTTCTCTAATGAAGGAAAGCCATTGAGTTGTGATCTATTTAAAATAAATATAACTAGATATAAATTCCAATGAAGTCTAGAAATATGTAGATGTGGAAATGCCTCAAGTTATCTTAGTATAAAATAAATCACCGATTTTCAATGCCTCTTCTCCTCCATGAAACAACACTAAAAATTCCAATGCCACCTATATCCAAATGCTGACCTTCATTATTTAAAATAATAGGACCTAATTAAATAAAACTCTACAAAAATAAGTTTAAAAGAGTCGTAGGGAACATTAGGTAATAATGGTTATTAGAAGACCATAGTGTTGAGCTAAAGCCAATTGTTAGAAAAACATTAACTTTGCAAAAAATGGTACTCGAATTTTAGCTACTGATAAAAAGTTATTAAATAATGACGTTCCTATCAATAAGGGTTATTTAATAAAATTTTCACTAAAATTTGTAAAAGTGTACTACAGCTAAGGTGGACTTAGCCTTCTAACCACACTTTATAATTATAATGAAACCAAGAATCTCCTTAAATCAATAGAAATAAAAAATCATGCCCCTATACACCCCTGTAAACTTGAAAGTGAATTATACTTCTTCTTAAGGTAAGAAATATAGTAGTTTAACACAAAGAAGGAATAAAATAGTTGTTTTTAGAGGTTAAAAGAGTGATTACTATTGTCTTATGCTTTGGAAAGTGTATTTTACTTATGAGAACCATACAATGGCACCAAGTAGGCTATTGGTTCCAATGCACCCCCCTCTAGCTTAGATTTTATTCTCTGACTAGTACACCAAGGTAGTGTTAAAATTTAAGATTTGTAGATGAAAATGGATGTATAAATGGCATGCATTTATCCTTAGGTCTACACAAACCTATTACATGGAAAAAGGGACACTTACCAAGGCATTACCACACCATCGAAGAAGATCTATCCTCCTTCCAATACTTGGAAGATAACCACAAAACATAATGGGAGACTCAAAAATTGAATGTCCAACATAATATGAGGTAAGCATAGATCTAAAAGTAAAATCTATACCCCTCCCAGTTATAAATTTCCATGCAAACTAGATCAATAAAAGGAAATCCAACATAGGTCCAAACTTCAAAATGCCACTATTCTCCTACTGATGCTTGGATCCAATGGTGAGTTTTTCTTTAGATCTTGGAATGCATACCAAAAGGTAACAAAAGGATGTTTATTATATGACACCAAGGATCAAATAAAATGTAGGCTAGTAAATAACTCCATGCAGGCGAGAACAAGTCACCACCTAGCCAAAAGGAGGTTGGCCTCAATCTTTTGCAAAAAGGAGGATGCAGTTAAAAAATACCATATATGTAGACACTTCCAATGCTTCTATGATGAAGGAAAGCCATTGGACTATTATCTATGTAAAATTAATAAAACTAGATCTAAACCAGATACAAATTCTAATGTAGTCTATAAATATGTAGATCTGACAACGCCTCAAGTTCTCTTAGTATGAAACAAATCACAAATTTTCAATGCCTCTTCTCCTCCATGTAACAACAATACAAATTCCAATGCCAGCTATATCTAAATGCTGACCTTCATTCCTAACAAAATAGGACCTGATTAAATAAAACTCTAGAAAAGAAGTTTAAAAGAGTCATAGGGAACATTAGGGAGTAATGGTTGCTAGAAGACCATAGAGCTGAGTTAAATCCAGTATTTATCCAAAAAATACCTTCCAATATTGATGTCTAGTTAATCAAAGCCCAACAAGAAAGAATAGACCATGGTTAAATCAAATATAAGGTCAAATAAGGGTGAAAATGTATGACCAAACTATATTTAAAGATATAATACTAATCCACCAAATAAAAAATGTTAGTGAAGAATTAAAATGTCATATCTGCAAACAAACTTGAGTAATGGCTATTAGAGGGTGGCTCTTGCACCATGAAAGAGTTATTAAAAATCTTAAGCCAAGATCTCTCCAATGGCTCATTACCACAACCATTGATGCTTCAACATATACTTAGAAGAAACCAATTATATAAAAAAAATTATTATACACACAATGAGATACACAAATACATAATGAAGCATTTTAAAACATGCATATTATAATGAATAACACTTAATTATATAGGAAAGACAGTTATATGAAAACTAAACTAGGCAATGTGGGATAAAATACCACATAATATAAACTAAGTAAATAGAAATACCTAGAGCCTAGTGAATATGAGTAACATACTCTAACAGATCTAGAAACTACCACATGCCTAATGAGATAATCAATGTTTCTTGCATCTGTGACTAAGGAATCCATTTCTATTTTTTCCTCTTCACACTAACATAAGTATTAATATGTTCTCTCTTCATTATCCTTATTTTTAATAACTTTAAAAACATGCCCTACATCACCAAATAATTTTGTTTATAATAATGATGTTGATAGATCATGAGAATCTAGTATAAAATGATTAATCTTGTACCTAGTTTATCTAGATTAGATACATGGTCAAAATGATGTGATGATGTCATATATGTGAGTTTTAATGTTGGTGGAACCTTATATGTGTTGATTGTATATAGATGTATATAGATCCATCCATCCACCTACTCTTGTGACTCATACTCATTTGAAACAAAGTCCATACATGAAAAACAAAAGAAACATGTGCCTCATATGACCCATCCAAGAACTTGAATTTGATCTATAGAATGAGTGGAGGTCACTTGATCCTATTATAGTCATAATATATTCATACCTTGACTATTTTTGTTCCTTGATGAACTAGAGATATTAACTAACAATATAGTATTCTTGATAGCCATGGTTTATTTTATCATTACACCATTCAACAAGGGAAAATGAATTAGCCAAATTAGTTTCATCTTTGAACTTCAACTCCTCTCTTTCAAGGAATATTTTCACATGTGCTCCAGCACTAAGTAATGTTCTCCTTTTCCATGGATAGTCTCATTGAAACTAAAAATATGTTATATTCCATTAGTAACATGCATCTTACTCAACTATTAAAACATTCAAGATTATTAAATTGTAATGTATAATTACCTAACCAATTATAATATTGATTTAAATTAATATTCATCTCATTCAACTTTCCATCTAGAATATCTCAAAATAGCCTTGCACGTACTTTTTATAATGTGATCAATAATCATTGATATAAAAATGGCACTTCATTAATATTTTTTATCTTTATCTATATATCAAGTATATACACAAATGATACATGCATGAAAAATGGAAACATGTACTGAGTTATAGTGTTGTGACTATAGCTAAATTTTTGGTTTGAATGTGTAATTCTAAAAAAAGTTGACTACTATAAAAATAGAAACAAGTAATAATATTTCATTTATTAAGTTGAATTGTTCATCCAACCATCAAGTTATGTGTGTGTGCTTTACATACTCATAAACAATTTCATCCCTAAATTTGAACATTAATTCTGAAATAGGTATTTATTTTATACCAAGCTCACACATTTGAAATTCCTTGTCATTTATCAATTGATATGTGATAGATTTGTATTTACTAATACCAACTAATTATTGTCCAATTCCACTTTTACAATCCTCATGCATATAATTTTTTAATTATATAAATCTGTAATAAATGTTTCAAGTTCCATCTAAACATGTTTTGTTATAAAAAAAAATGGCCACCTGATCCTTCACAAAAAAAGGTTGAAATAAAGTATCTTGTTGATTTTGGTGAAAGTTCCATGCCACACTCCTACAAAATGTTTCAGTCCAAAAAATATAATGTACATGACTAAAACTATAATAATTCATTAAAAACTCAACATGTTTCCTATAACAAGTGGTGTGTGTGTGTGATTTATTTTAACATTTAAGGGTTTGAACATTTCATAATATCTTTGAATAATAGAAATTTGTCGCTATTAATATAAAAATTTAGAATATAATTATGTTTTGGTCTTTTCCAAGAAATGTTTTAGATATAATTTACAATTATGAAAACCAAATATTCTTTTTACTACATCTCTTATATTAGGTGAAATCCTTGTGTTTTCTTTCTAGAATTTTGCAAATATATCTTTGAGAACATGGATTATATCCTTGTACTTTCATGGGAGTTAGTGAGAAAATGCCTAGAAGTCATTATTATTGGCATCATCAAGTCTTTTAGTATCCCAATTAATTTTATTAGTGTTTTTACTTATATGTGTTGGTATAGGATATTAATTATTTCATTTACTTATTAAATGGGTAATTCCTACACTTGTAACTTTAGCTTACTTAAGTGTGATAAGATGTTAAGTGAGAGGGTGAGTTCCACCTAGATTTCCATCTGGAGTTCTATTGGGCACTAATGTGAGTTTCCCTATGAGTTTTATAGTGAGTTAGACTCAGTTCCACCATGAGTTCTCTAGTGATTTAACTCCTCTACTCCTTTATATTTCTCTTCACCATTATATTGCAATTGAGTTGATTAAGAAACCAACCCAAAAGTAGTATACAGCAGATAATTTGTAAGCAAGGCATTTAATATAGAAGGCAATTTGTGCACATCTTCTTGTTCATTTCTAAATACAAAAAAAGTCATCATTGTTGTAGAATGTTAGACAAAGCCATCATTGTTGTAAAATTCTTGTGTGCTCACTCTACCAGAAGATCACTTCCTGGCTTATTCTAACATGGTATCAGAGATTCAAGTTCTGATATAGTTAATTTGTTTAGAGGAAGTCTTGGTTTTTTACAAAATTCAATTATTTTGAATCCTTTTGGCTTCTATACAGGCTAGTCATTCCCATACCTTCTACCATTGGCATCTCCCTTTTATTTATGGCCTGCATACTCTTCTCATGTGGCTTGTCCATTCCTGGACTGCTCTTATATAGTTTGTAAGGGTTTTTTCATTTTACCACCCTTAGAAGCTTCAAGGAAGGTTGTCAAGCATTAAGGTATTGGATTTATATGTGGCCTTCACATCCCAATGGGAGACAACTGAGTTTCATACCACATGACCTACATGTTACTCTCCATGATCTATTGATGTCATCCTACTTGAGATGACATTTATGTCCTTCTAAAGATGTCTTAATCCAATTCGCTAACCCACTAAGAGAATACACCAATGACTTGGGAATAATAATTTGCTTAAGATCTCAGTGGATGAGAGGATCTAAATCTATAATGTGCATATTTGTGAGAAAGATACATGACTTCCATCTCACCATCTTTTTCACGTGGTCAAAAGGAAATACATCACAATTTCTAAATAGCCAAGTGGACTAGTTTACTATCTAGTGAATTTTCCTCTTCCATAATTTGATTCAATCTCTCCTTATGAGATATTTTCTTGGTATTAGTGATCTTGAATTTGAACTAGTGTATGAGGCACTGCAAGGTAGCTAAATAGGCATGTGCATGGCTTGGATATAATCCTCATATGCATGGCTTCCAAAGGTCTGATTACCTCCTTGATAGCATGATTATTTCTAGTTTTATCTCCTTATATGGACTCCAATGGTGTTTAACACGAGATTGGAAGGGAGTTAGACTCATCGTAACAGATAAGAGAAAAGAAACAACCAAAGTTAAAAATGTGTGCATGCATGCTTATGGTGATACCTCTATGATCTACATGCATGCTTTTTTTTTCCATATAATCTATTTAGAAAATATGCTATTTTTTATCATTTTTAAAAATATATTTTTTATTTGGGAAATATTAAAAAAAATTAAAACATGTTTTATTTTTCACAATTAAAACACTTTCTATGAGTGTTCTCTACAGAAGTGCATGTTGAAGTATATGGGAAAGGATATTTTTGTCTTTGGTTATTTGGAAGAGGTCAAACTCTCTATTTTGGTTCTAATGAGTGGTTGGAAGGCCCCCTTACCATTTATTTGGATATACATTTTAAACATCTAAGTACAATTTAATTAAATAGATAATTAATTATGGAAAAAGTATTTTGCTAAAACTTTTGACTGGTAACTCAGAATTAAGTGCCATTTTTTTTTAAATTGCATGTTGTTTCATCCTCTTTCTCTTGGTATAATTAGTTTTGTAAAATTCAATTAAGTTATAAAGTGCCATATTCAAGGGGGTTATGGGTTCTACTAGTTTCTGTAGCATACTTCATGCATTGATTGCTTTCATGTATATGGACTCATTTTTGGCTCTGTCTAAATTTTATCTCTAGATCATGTACCATTGTTTATCCACTCTAGCATTGATTTCTCATTTAGATGCATTCTCAATTGTTTTTGATGTCCTTTTCATGAACATGTTTTAGGGGTTTATTATAGAGTATATTGTGTAGTTGTGCACTTTCTTGGTGTCTTCTCTCGGTCATGTTGACCCCATTTTAGAGAATCTATATGAGGAGAGTTATTTCATCTCTAGTGATCTTTATTGAGAATAAAAATTATGCATCATGTCATGCTTATATGGAACACTTGCTCATGCACAAAAAATTTATTTTATTTATATATGGATAGATTCTTGTACCCACTGATCTTGTTTAGTTTGATAAGTGGGATAATACTTGTGAAAAGATTTTAACCACTCTATTATTTCATATTTCCATGGATCTTAATTTCCATGTAGAACAAATAGAATGTACATGTAATGTTTGGATAATACTATAGAGTCTTTTCAGTGATCTTGGTGAGATTTATGCCACACCTCTTTCTTCACTTCCCATTGTCACTTATAAGACTATTGTACTTTCTCCTCATGATTTTTGTGATGATACATCCATTGTGGATAGTGTTATTCCTTTCATCGATCCCCCACTATAGGATGAGATTCTATTAAATCTTAGTTGTCTTATTACAGATCCTACTTTCGTACCTATGCATATTATTTCTCTTTGAGAGCCTACATATACTTGCATTTTTTAAGAATTTATTAATTTCAGTATGAGTACATTGATGACTCATATCTTCCTATGGACATTCATTCTTTAGTTGGTGAGTCATGTTTTACTCTTCACATGGATATTCCTTTAGTGAATATTCCATGTTTATCTTAAGCTCTGGATATTCTCTCTTCTTCATTGTATGATTCTTCATTTCTATCTTCTATAACGATTCCTATGATACTTGATCAGACTTTGGCACATTTTATCATTAGGAGAGAGACATTTGAGCATTTTTCATAGATATAAATCACGATTCCTACACACATTCCACTTGAGTGGTAATTTAGCAATTTGATAGCTCATGGTTTCTTTTTTTTGAAAGGAGAAAACTACATTTGTTGTAAATGGACCTACTATAGCATTCACCATGTGATATTTTGTGCATACATTCTCTCTTTTCTTTGTGGAGGCACATATCCTTCATATTTTTTAGGATATTGGGATCATCAATATGTACTTGGGTACCTCATCAGGCCTTGTTGTTGGGACCCAATTTTATAGCACACCTAAGATATGCTTAAGTGGGGTGTTGGAGTGGGATTTTTAGTCTTAAATTCTTTCATTTGTCTCTCTTTTGGGGTGGAGTTTTTTCCCATTGGGTTTTCTCCTTTCACTCCACTTTTGAGAGTTGCATTGTATGTGGGTACTACATCAAGCCTTATTTCCAAGACCCATCCTTTCTTTTCTACCCACCTAAGCTATGCTTAAGGGGGGGTGTTGGTGTAGGATATTAATTATTTCATTTACTTATTAGATGGATAATTCCTACACTTGTATCTCTAGCTTACTTAGGTGTGATAAGAGGTTAAGTGGGTGAGAGAGTGAGTTCCACCTAGAGTTACATCTGGAGTTCTCATATGAGTTTTATAGTGAGTTACACTCAGTTTCACCATGAGTTTCAGTGAGATAACTCATCTACTCCGTTATATTCCTCTTCACCATGTTATTATAATTGAGCTGATTAAGCAACCAACCCAAAAGTAGTGCAAAGTAGATAATTGGTAAGCAAGGCATTTAATATAGAAGGCAATTATTTCACATCTTCTTATTCATTTTTGAATATAGACAAAGTCATCATTTTTGTAGAATGATAGACAAAGCCATCATTATTTTAGAATGCTTGTGTGTTAATTCTACCAGAAGATCACCTACTGGCTTATTATGACAATATGTTCAATGCTTTACTTGTTTGTCTAATCAAGCATTTTCTCTCTATTTTACCACTCACTATATGAATTTTAATTAGGCATCCGGTAATGGTACTATATTTGCTATATTTTTTCACACCTACAACATGGTATGTGTTATGTATATTTTCAACAATTTCCTTTTTTGACCATCAATACTAGATGTTCTTAGTCTTAAGGTATTCATTGTAAGTCTCATCTTAAGCAATTTCAATAGAATAATGAATAGTTAACATCTTCAAGAATCATTTAAAATATCAAATTAATTATCCAATATTATTTTAGCTTTTCTTCTTGAGTGGCAGTTAGATATTTTCATAGGCATTAGTTTTAAAATGTTTTCATCGACTTCGTTTAAGTACATGGGTTTCTACATAAAAACCTAGGAAGTGTTACTAAAGGTGTAATTTTTTGATTTCATATTTATATATTATTATCTTCATTATTATTTTATTCATTTTATGTTATCTTATATTTTACTTCATTAGTACTTTCACTATTCATTATTTCCATGAAATTTTATTCATTGTTACATTCACTATTTAGTGTTTACCAAAAAAAAAATCATTGTTAATTTAAAATTTCTATGTTTCCATTAAAATTTATTCATTGTTATGTGGTAAATCATCATGCATATTATCATCATCACCAAAATTTAAAAACTTATAATTTGAATGTAGACTTCTAATATAATTTAAACTTATAGGTAACCTATGAAATTTGGGTCTTTGAGGATGGTATGTGTACCTTGTATTGTATGAAATTTTTGAATTCATTACATTTAGTTTTTCTCTCAAAATTTTTTATTGCTCTGATGCTTTTAATTTTAACATTTTCTTGTATTTACAATAAAATATATCACCCATGATTAGACAAAGGTTACATATTTTGAGTTTGGGAATAATTATTTAAAGAAAACTTTTAGCATTACCAATGATATTTGGGTGAGTTGGTAAATTATTTTAGTTATTTTTAATGCCACCCAAGTTCAAATATCAATGGGCATGTGAGGTTAATTATTACTACATGTGGGGTATTCAAGTCCTAATGGTTGTAGATCTAGTAATTGTGAGGCAAGTTGTGGTCGTATATGGTGTATTTAAGGCATGATAATTGTTTATCTAGTAATAATTTTTAGATATAATCCCCCTTATGTTTCCTAGACTAGTTTTTATCTTTTGTCAAAAGCCTTGATAAACAAAAAAAACATGCAACACTGTGCAGAATGCATAATGATGCAAAACAAAATTATGGGGATAGAAATCCTGATAAGAAAAAAAAGGAATGTTGGGGAAAACATTATAATTTTATATAAAATAATGTTTACATGTTTATTAATATTTTTTTATTCACATGTTATACTCTATAAAAGGATTTTTTTTCATAGATCTCATTATTGATTACATAAATTGAATAATTGCTTAAATTTTTGATAAAATTAGGGTTGATTAAGATATAATGTGTGTCCTATATAATCAATTGATCCATAAATTAGTTCCACATGGCTCAATTTGGTCCAAATCACATCTTTGATTGTACCATTTGACTAAGTGGATGAATTCATGGAGGAAATAGAAATAATTTATCCATAAATCACATCATACTCTCATAATTATGATCAAGGGGATCAAAATTGCCCTAGTTATATTCATGATTAATTAAATTGATTATTTCATTCATGCAATGAAAACATTATTGTCAATTGAGCCTAATATCAAATCCTATATAGTCAAAATTATTCTTGAAAGGGGGTAATTTTCCCATATCAAATTATTGATTTCACAAATTGAGTAATTAACTAAATTTATGATAAAATCAGGGCTAATTTAGCATCTAATCAAATATTAAAGTTGTAGTAGGTTGAGGGGGCTGAAATTGGCCCTAATTGATTCTATGATTCAACCAATCAATTATTTGATTCATTATGTGATTAATTAGGGTTGATTTATGCCCAAATCATATCATATATAGTCAAAATCAAATTTAAAATGCTTAATTTATCCACAATTTCATCATTAATTACACTAATTGATTAATTAACTCAATTCATTATGGAGTTAGAGTTATTTTAGCCCCAAATCACATCATATTTTCTTATTTAGGTTTAAGGTGATCAAATTGGCCTCAATTACATATGTGGTTGATCTAATTGATTATTTAGTTTATTTTATGATGAATTGGGGCTAATTTAACCATAAAACAAATCTTATACAATCAAAATTAGGTTTGAAAAAGTCTTAATTTGGCCCAAATAACATAACTGATTACACCAACTAAGTAATTTGATAAATCTATAGTCTTATTTAGGTTTGAAAAGGTCTTAATTGATCCCCCAATCACATCCTATAGTATCATTTAGGTTGAAGGGTCTCAAATTTGTCCCAGTTACCTTTTCGATTGAATAAATTGAAAAGTTGGTTCATTTTGTGATGATATTTGGGTTAATTAAGCTCAAAATCAAATCATATATAGTTATTATTAGGTTTGCATGGCTCTTTTTTTTATCGAATCACATCTTATAGTTTTAGTTAGGTTGAAGGGGATGAATCAACCCCAATTGCCTATGTGATTGAACCAATTAACTATTTAGTTCATTATATGATAACATTAGTGTTGATTGATGCTAAGATCACATGCTATATAGTCAAAATTAGGTTCACAAGGATAATTTAACTTAAAATAACATCATATGGTTTTATTTAGATTAAAGAGGCTCATTTTTCTCTAAATTCTTTTTTGATTGTATTTATGATAAAATAAGGGTTAATTAAGAAATAAATTACATCATATACAATCAATTGAGTTATAATCTAGGTTTATGGGGATAGATTTAGCCCAAATTATATCTCAAATTTCACCAATTGACTAATTACATGAAGTCCAATTTACTAAAATATAATTTAACGTAAAATCATATGTTACTCTAATAGTTAGGTTCAAGGGGCTCAAATTGGCCATAATTTCATTCATGATTCAAACTTGATCAAATATTATGTTCATGTATTGATAAACTTGGTGTTGATTAAGAATTATATCACATCCTATAAATTCAAAATTAGTGTTTAAATGGGCTCCATTTGACCCAAATCACAAAATGAATTCCATTAATTCACTACTTACCTCAATCTATGATAAAAATATAGGGATAGTTGAGCCTCTAATCTAATATTATTGCCATAGTTAGTTTGAATAGGCTTAAATGAGTCCCTATTACATCCATTATTAAACCCAAAAAAAATATTTCATTATATGATGAAATTAGTGTTAATTAATTCCAAAATCACATCCTATACAGATAAAATTTGGTTCATGAGGTTCAATTTGGCCCCAATTACATCACTAATTGCACCACTTAACTAATTAACTTAATTCATGATGGAATAAAAGATAATTTATTCCTAACTTACATATTATTATCAAGATTAGGGTTAAGGGGATAAACTTGGCCCTAATTGCATCTGTGATTGAACCAATCTATTCTTTGGTTCATTTTGTGATGAAATAACAGTTGATTTAGCCCCAAATCACATCATATACAATTAAAACTAGGTTTTAAATGGATTAATTTGGCCCAAATTTTAATATTAATTTCACTAATTAACTAATTGACTTAATTTATGATACAGTTAGGGAACATTAAGCCCCCAATCACATCCTATAGTCATAGTTAGGTTAAAGTGGCTCATATTGGCTGCAATTACTTCCATGATTAAACAAATTGACGATTTTAATTACTTTTTTATGACATTAGGATAAATTAATCCCCAAATCACATCACTAATTTCACTAATTGACTAATTGTCTCAATCTATGATCAATTCCAAGGTAATTTAGCCTTAAATCACATCTTATGGTCAAATTATCCCTAATTACCTCCGTAATTGAACCAATTAGTAATTTAATTTATTATGTGATGAAATTAAAGTTGATTAGGACCACAACCACATCTTATACAATCAAAATTATGTTTATCATTTAACTAATCAATTCTTTCATTCATTTTCTGATGAAATTAGGGTCGATTAAGCCCAAAATCACAATCTATAATCACATTTAGGTTGAGTGGGATCAAATTCTCCCCACTTATATTTGTGATTTAACCAATCAATTATTTGGTTTATTTTGTGATGACATTGGAGTCAATTAATCCCTAAATTACATATATAATAGTTAAAATTAGTTTAATGGAGCTCAATTTAGCCTATATTGCATCATTAATTACACCAATTGATGAATAGGCTTAATATTCCATGATATCAGAGCTAACTTAACCATATATAAAATAATATAGTCATAGTTATTTTTAATGGGTTCAAATTGGCCATAATTTATTCCATTATTGAAATAATAAACTCTTCGATTCATTTTATGATGAAATTGGGGTTGGTTGTATCCTAAATCACATCCTATATAGTAAAAATTAGGTGGGCTAAATTTGGCCCAAATAACATTACTATATTAACTATGGCATCCATGCAAATGTGTATATATTGACACATGCCACTTTTATAAAAAATAAATAAAATTATAAAAATGACACTTCACATTTGCATCCCTCATGACTTTGAAAACAACTTTATAAATTCAGCATTATGAATAATATCTAGTTACTTATATGGATTAAGAAAACATTTTATGTGTTTGTGTGTATGTTTTTAGTGATTATAAATCACATTAAATCAATACGTTATATGTTTTTAGTGATCGCAAATGGTATTAAATAAATATAAACAGAGGAGCATACATGTTTTTTTCTATATAAGATTTCGCTTTGAATAATTTTAAAAACATGCCTAAAATCTTGGAAATGACTTGGATTCCCAAACCTAAGGCCTAGAACTACACATAGCTAAATCTATGTTTTTAATAAAAATAACAAAATCCAACTTCTATCATGATAAACACTATTAATTTCATAGAAACATTTCTTAAAACTATTACTATAACATCAAACACACTCTCCTCATTTCAAAAATACATATATTTTTAATTTTTATTATTATTTTATGTTTACCGTCTATATTTATTTCTATGTCATTTTATGCCATTATATTCCATATCTATACATGCCTATATTTATTTTTGTATTTTTTTTTCATTCATCCAAATGCAAAAAATATTATATGGTTGAAAACTAAGCCTAATTATATACATGTCTCATGAATATGAAATTGTGTATATGTGCATGAACCACTATCATGCCTCATTGGTTCAAAAGTGAATATATGTGAATGAACCACAATCATGCCTCATGACAAAGTTATATACTATATTATGCATGTATATGTTGAATTTGAGAACATGTATCTCTAATGCATCTATATGTGAAAACTTATAATTATTGTTCCTTTTAATTGTGCACATTTATCAATACATATGCACCCAAATAGTTATAATTTTTTTCTCAAGTATCTATAAATGAAGTGCATATGCTTGGAATATGCCCCCATAACATATCTCATTATGCCAATATCTATCATGTAACTAAGTCACATGATATCTTAACCATTCTAAATATTTAAAATATAAACTTTCATCCGATTGTCTATTCATGGAGGCTTATGTTTATATGACATCCCACTATAATGCCACCCTTTTTAGATGAGGGATGTTTTATACGTGATTCATCTCAAAAAAATAGTTAACTATATCATTTCAGGTGTAAAGATATCATCATGTATAAGCATGTGAACATGTGGTGAGTATGTTATCATGGTAATATATATGTCAATCAAGGCATGTATGTAATGTATGTAATTATAGGAATATAAGTGTATTTTATATATTTTTTTTATAAATGAACCACAATGTATTAACCATCACTGAATTATAATTGAATAAGACTATGGATTAAAGGTGCATGATATGGGTCATGGCACCAATATACTAACAATCTCAACAAAAATAACACGCTCAATAATATCAAGAGTTAGTGTTACAAATAAGGCTAAATGTTGCATACAAGATACATGAAAATGTTATAGAAAAGGCCAAAGACCACATGAAAGGGACATAAATTTGTTTTAAACAAAGAATGTGAATATATTTCACCAAACATAGTCAGGTTCCACATGTAAGGGACTTAAAGATCTTGCAAACAAGGGAAATAAATACATCACATCAAAAAAGGCCAAGATCCAAAAACATAATATATTCTATTATGTAAGAGGGTAACAACATCATTGAGGCATACAATAAGTAAAGACTAGTCTTGACCATCCATATATATAAATGCCACATCATAATATAATAATATCCATGTATCATTATTTAAGATATGAGTAACTATCAAGAAATATATAACCCAAGATAGTGAAATTATGGAATAAAATTCCACTATAATTGGCATGGCCACTAGATAGAGGAAAGTGAAACATCTATATGCCCATGCATAACCTTTATGTCCTTCATTTCACTCATATATAGTGAAATATTTTTGTATGAAAATAATATTCCATATACCAAACATGTGATAAATAACATATAAATAGTTTAATCTTTTAATTATGTCATGCTTAGGTCATGATTTTTTAATTTTTAAATATTTTAATATCTTTTTATTTTCTTGAATTATTTTTTTATTTTATATTTTTTAAATATTTTAAATATTTTAGTGTGAAAAGTAGGGCCTAGTGGAAATGGTTTTTAAAATCAAAGAATGGGAGGTGTTAAAAAAAATCACAACATGTGCTAAGACATAGTGTGTATTAAGTTTAATAAAATGACAACGTGTAATAAATGAAAGTAATCAAGATGCACCCACTGTATATGTGTATTATAATAATGTATCTTAATAACACATTTGGAGATAAGGATATGTATTCCCATAGTGGATAATAATAAATATGCATTGATTTTTTTGTATATATATCATGTAATCTCAACGTAAGCCAAAAATTATTTATAAATACTAAATGTATGTAAGAGTGAGCCAGTAGAATGCAGCAAAGATATTCACTATAATAGTTACAATAAAATTGTAATTGTTGACTAAATTAAGATAAAAAAAATCAATAGGAAAGGGCCAAGTGAAAACATGTCCAAGAGTTAGAAGAATAATCAAGGCCATACCATATATAAAAGATAGAAAGATAGTAATGATGATCCAATGAACAATCATGAATAAGTTATGTACACTTATATGTGTTGTAACCAATTAAATTATCTCATGTGTAGGTATTTTATCTAGTTATATTAGTGTCATGTATAGATATATGCAAGGTAGTTATATCTTTATTTGACTCTAGATCTGAATCTGTATACTAATCATGTATTGTATGATACTCATCATCAATATAAAACTTAAGTTACTCATGTGTATGTTTAGTGTTTATAGTAATTTCTATATGATCTTAATTATTATTATCACTTGGTTTTAATATTTAATCTTATGAAGGCATATCAATCTCAATATCATTATTGTCAATGAGATCTTATGTTTATGTCTTAATTTGAAGTATTTTTTCATAGATTATTTTAAAATTTGATGATAGTCATATTATGAATTATTATCATAGCTATTTATTTTATTTATATTGGGATAAAACTATTGTGTAGGATAAATAGTGATAATATTTCACTCAAGTAGCTTCTATAATAGTATATGAGAAGATTATGGTAATCTATAAAATTTCTATTTAATAGAGATAACAATCAAAGTCAATTTGTCATTTTGGATACTAAATTAACTATCATATTTCATAGTGTAAATATTTTTTATTTAAGGATCTTTAAAAACTACATATAATAATCCACTCCTAGAAATAGAATGTTAGAGGATAAATTATTTCCTCATAGGTTGTATTTTTTCTATTGTAGGTCTCAACTAGTTTATAGCCTATTTACAGCTTGTTTTGGTCATTTTTAGAAGAGGTGTTTATTTTTTATCTAAATAATTTATTATTTTATCCATTTCAAAACCCTCATTTACTAATAAAAAAAAATTATCTTCACCTCATACTTGTGAACTATCTTGACATGTAATGTAAAATGTGGTGGTAAATTATAATATTTGAAAGGATCAATACCTATCAGATATGTATATAGATGTATACATGTTTAAAAAATGGAACACATATGTAATTTAGATGTTATTTTTCCATATAATGTATCCAAATTTACCCCAAAAGTAGGTTTTAATGTGTATCATGAAGTGTAACTTGAAATAAGGGATACATATATTTTGGTCCTAAAGGAACATCCATTGAGATTATGTCAAATGATACCATAAATCATGATATAATTTATTGATACTATGATAAAAAATTTTAATATTGTTTATATTGACCCCTAAATCATGAAATAATGATAATTTGAAAACATTTGTAATTGATTTGGCATCAACGATGACTGTTTGATGAGATTGTGTGATATTATAGCCAAGATAAGTAGTGTAGAATAGGATTTTAAAAAAAATAGTTCATGATTTATTAAATAAAACCAATTAAATAAATAAATAATATATTATACCTACTCCCTTAAGCAGCATGGATCAATGGACTCAATAAACTAGACAAGAAAAACATAAGCAATGCCTTACCTAAGTGACTCTCCCCCAAGATCAGTCCATTAATTGTGTTTATGTCTAGATTTGGTGTTCCAAGTATTTATCAATATGGTAGGTAAAGTGACTAAAACATATATTCTTTCACCAATTGGTTTTGTCTCTAGATTGGGTGAAAATGAAAGAAGGTTTGAATATTTCTAGAGATATTTTGGCATAGTTTATTTGCACCTAAAAATGATTAATATAAAATGGTCATGGCTATTGTATCTATAGTTTTTCAACTAAATCCATACCATGTGTGGTTAAAATTGTATTAGGGTTGGGAAGTAGAATTAATTTATGCTTTGGGATAGAGGCCAAATTTAAGAAGCATGGCTTAATATTCTTGATATTTATCTTACTTATGTTGATATTTCCAATTTTTACTTTAAGGATTATGACATCATCATGACAACATATTTATTGATATTTGTTTAAATTTAATTTTTATAAATTATATATTAATTAATTCAACATATATTTTTCACTTAATCTCTTAATTTGGTTTTTTTTCTTAATGAATTTGATTGAGTTTTTTTTACAAATTTTAGAATTTGACCAATTACCATGCATTATTGGTAAAAAATTGTTAGTTTATTAGGTCACAATTTGAATATAAGTGAATCAAAAGAAGGTGATAATTACATACAATTTAATTCCCTATTTATGGATTCCTTGATAAAAATTGGTAGGTGCACGTGTTGTGTGTGGATGAATTAGAGGATTTCAATGATTGAGAACATCAATTTGATAATTTAAAATTTAACCAGAGACCAATTAAAATAAGATAATTATTATGTATAGTTTAATACCCTAATTAGGGATATAGGTATGTAGTTTAGTACTTTCACATGATGTGTGCAGATGAAATTGTGATGTTCAATTATTTATAGGCTTAATTTACATCATTTGCAAGAAATCATTATGATTCAATTTAAACATAAGAGTGGTTAGAATCGGATGTCTACATTTTACCCCTATTTAAGAAGGCATTTCAAGATATGGAAGAAGTAACTTCTTTTTAAAGAATTGAAAAACAATCAAGAAGAAAATTTTAAAAAATTTAGTTGAAGAAATAATAATTGACCCATGATTCCCCATCAAGAGGACATGTAGGGATAAAATATATGGGTTGGGTCTAAATAATTAGAGGGAAGTGGGAAAGAGGTATCCAAAATAAGTGGGATACTTTTACCTAACCCAAAAGTGAGAAAAAACTACAAGCTTAGAATTAGAATAACTTTACCCCCATAGGGTAAACTTACTATACACATCTTGAATAGGATGGTCTAGGTTAATGAAAATAATGGTCCCTATTAGAGAGAATATTGATGTTACAGGACTCAAAATAGGTGGTCTAGATGGATAAAATGAATGTACCCTAGCATGGTGGCTATTCATTAATGACTAAGTGAGTGTCTCACGATATGGAAAATGTAAGTGTTGATCAGTATAGATAATTTAACTTAGTGGGGTGATGGTTATAACAAATTGGTCTAATAACAAAGAAAATAAAATAAGAAGATTTGAGTTTTCAAAACTCAAAGTTGTTCTTGACATTAAACTTCTCCTCCTCAAACTTTGCATTTGTAAATTTCACCGTTTGATGCTCTAGATAACAACACAAAATTTAGAACACAATTGATATATAATAAGAGTAAACTCGCTCAAATAACACTTGTTAAGATAATTAAACAAATAAATCATTAACATACATGAGACAAAACACGTGATTTACATGGTTAAACCTTAGAAAGCAAGCTCACTATGTATATTACATGAAAACTCCATAAAGATATATACACTTAATTGGAAAAGCACCATTTAGATTCCTCTTAAAAAAAGAGTGAAAAAATGCCATTCATAATCCCTTATGATAATAGTTGGGGGAAGGGGTGTTACCCCCCACACCCCCTATCAAGGGATGGGATATAAACCATACCACAAAAGTATCTAAAATTTAAATTTTTTGTCACATATCTAATAGGTTATATATGTAAAATTTGGAGTGGCATGATGCATTTACCATATTATTGGAGTTTGCTAGTAGAGGCCTTTTAAATTTAATAATAAATCTCGAGTAGTTTCCTTTTTAAAACTTATTGTGTTTAAGATCTTTGATTTTTTTATCACTCTCTTTTTTAATTATGAGTTAATATTGGAGATTATCCTTAGATTTGATCCATATCTTATATAAGTGATTTGAGGTTCTTCAGATAGCTGGGGGGAATAAATAGCACCATCCATTGTCATTAGTTATAAATTTAATTTACAATTGTGGTAAATATATATCTCATCCTTATATTTAACTTATGACAAGGTTGAATTGGCAATATTGGATGATATTGTTATGTGTTATTCATTAAACAATCAAAAAACCCCTTATCAAAATAGGTTGTATCATTATGACCCTACACCTGTCAAGGATTTAGTGACATTTCCCCAGCATATGAGATGAATCCTTGAAATTTACACATTAATAAAATGTCTTCAATGTAATTATATGAAAGGTACACTACAATGGAGAAATATTTAGTAGACTAAATACTATATTAAATTAGGTCAAACCCAAAGACTAAGGACCCCCTAGAAACCCTTATCTCTACATATATATGGGGTGGGGGGGCCTAACTATCGATATGGGGAGAGAAATATCCTCTATTTTAAATGGGTGGGGATTGGATTTATTTATAGGGATTATAAAGAATAGATAAATACCCAGTTATATCTATAGGAGTGGGATAACACTCAGCCTATCAGTACACATCATCATCTATTATTATATATATCATATGTGCTTCATAGATGGAAGAATGGTAGGTGGGTTGATATATATAAAGAGGGTGGCATGATAGTGTTTCATAATGCCCTATGTGTGTGTATGAAGGTCAGATATTTATCAAATAGATGACGGTTATGACACAAGTGTCTCTTATTATAAATAACAATAGATTAGGTGAATATCTAGTCGATCACCCATCATCCTCATAAATATGGATAGGGCACGCAGGACTACCTAGAACCCATATCTATATATAAATGAGAAGGTTAAATCTAGTACTTACACTAGGAGTGATTCTATATGGTTTATTTGGCACACCCAGCTAGGATATATATATATATATATATATATATATATATATATATATATATATATATATATATATATATATATATATATATATATATATACATATATATATATACATATATATATATATACATATATATATATATACATATATATATATATACATACATATATATATACATATATATATATATATATATATACATACATATATATACATATATATACATATATACATATATATATATACATACATATATATACATATATATATACATATATACATATATATATACATATATATATATATATATATATATATATATATATATATATATATACATATATACATATATATATATACATATATATATATATATACATATATATATATATACATATATATATATATATATACATATATATATATACATACATATACATATATATATATACATACATATATATATACATATATATATATATATATATGTATATATACATATATATATATATATATATGTATATATACATATATATATATATATACATATATATATATATATATATATATATATATATATATATATATGGGAGTGCCAAGATAAATCTATATTCTACATTATGCCCATAGATTTAGATAGGCCCTCACTGTGTGTGTGTGTGTGTGTGTGTGTGTGTGTGTATAAAACTAGTGAGTGCCTATCTAAATCTATGGGCATAATGTAGCATATAGAGTTATATTGGCACTCCCAAATAGAATAGATAGGGCTTATAAATAGACTAAGTATATGGTCTCACCCCTAATATATATAGATGGAAAAGATAGGGAGATATGGGCCCCCTCCCCCTCTATATAAACTCTATGGGATATGGGAAAAAATATATAGGCTATCATATATTTACTTTCTATGGTGTGTGGGGGCCTATCTATCTATTCTCTATGGCCCCTATCTATATTTGCCATAGCCCTCTCCCTATCCCTCTCCTAAATATCTAGTTTTTTGGCCTCTCCCTCTCTATATAGATCAGGATGACATGTGATGAGATGGGAAATATAGGGAGCTAGGGTCTAAATAGAATAGAATAGAATAGATATATAGGCTCCCTTTCTATTCACATATCCCATATAGTTATAGACCCAAAAAACTATACTTTATCTATAGAGAGGAGGGTGAGGACCAATACTAAATATATAAGTAAGATAAGATAATACGTATAGGGAGGGCAAAAAAAACTCTATATATAGAGGGGGCATATCTATATGTAGGTCATAGGGGGTTGAGGAGAATGAGGGGCTTGCCCCTCATTATATACTCTTTAGGAGGTCAAGTGGAGTGTATAAATGACCTCAACCAGTAGGGAGAGCCATTTATATGGGTTTTAGGACACCTATATAAATTTCATTGAATGATGGGAACTAACTCAAAGATTCAATCCCTATAACTACATTGTTGAACACAACATTCATTGAATGATTTTGCCTATCCCAAAAGCCTATATTTATCTTAAAACTCAACAACAATAGGTAAACAAATTATCCAAGAGATGAAGTGAAAGAGATGAAGTGAACTAGTTATTTCAACTTGATTTGTGTGATATTGTATTAGTTATGGCCAAAGAACTGACTTTATTAAATATTCTCAATGCCAAGTCTATGTCAAAATAGAGGGATACTCACAAAGTGTTTATATCATTTTTAGACTTCCTATTACTCTTAAAAATCCTTGTGCACCTTTATATATGAGATTATTACATTGTTTATCTTCAATAATTATCTTACAAGTATTTATTACATAGATGAGAATCTAGTGGAAGTATTTTGGTCATATGGTTAACATATTAGATCTGATATTTATATCATTATGAACATAGGGAAGACAACATGCCTCTATTGTACATGATAACTCATTAGTATAAAGATATATGGAAATAATGACGCCATGGGTGATGATCTATCATGTATCACGCTATATGTGAAATATTAAATCTAAATATGTAATGTAGATCCATAAATGAAAATGTTACAATAAACTCAATCTGTAATATATGACAATAATGAAAATGGATGGGTAAAATACCCCCATATAAAGTTATAATATAAAATTAAAATTATAAGTACCATCCCCCATTGGCTAGGGTTATTTCAACATATTTATTTATGTGTTTTTCATTTTAGCTCAAAAAACATCCACATTTATTTTATCCTCATTTCCATTGTCTTATTCACATGATGTTATTTGTTTTCTTTCAAATTTATAACTTTAAAACATAAATGTGTTCATTTTCCACAATTGATATTCTGTCAAATAAACCCAACTTATTGTGATATGTTTGTTGATACTAAATTTATTATCGGGATCTTTGTTGGTAGTGGATGTCTATTATTGGAGTTTCATCTCTCTTAGATTGACTCAAATACTTTTTATTGGAAACATGCAAACTTTTACCAATTCATGTGCACATCAACTACATACATTGTGAAATATGTTTATGTTATGGCAATTGTAATAATACTCTTAATAATAAATGGTAATAACAATTTAAATGATTATTCACTATTATCTAATAGGCATTGGACAATGGTAAGTGGGGGAGGGAGAGGTAGTGATGATATACTACAATCACTGTTATTGAATAACAATTAATAGATGACCTTAAATTTTATATTTATTTAATTGTTAAAAAAAAAAAAAAATCCTTTAAAATTATGATATTTTAAATATATCATAGAGTTTAAAACCTATATTTTTTCTTCACAAAATTATTTTTGAGTCTAATACAATAACAAAATTAGATTAGAGATATTTATTAAAAATCACCAAAAAAATTTAAAAAAAAAATAATGAAATTAAATTAATATCTATCATTATTTTTAAAATATATTTATTTACAATAATTTATATTTATCACAATTACATATATTAAATAGATACCTCATTTTCATTCTTACATTCAAAAGATAATATAAATCCATAATTCTATAAAACAACAAATTGTACAATGCAAATTGAAATTGTAAACTAAATATCATTCTCAACAGTATCATTCTCAATAGTTTTATATACAATATACCAAATGATAAATATAATATACTTTTCCTAAAAGCCTTAATGATAGGGAGAAGAAAAAATAATAAACAAAAAACTGAATAACCCTAACCATTCATTTACCAAAACCAAGAAAAACAGACATCAACTTTTGTTTTTAAGCATGAATGTCTAAGCTTTGAAACACAATGTTGAATGAATGACCCTTACGGGTGATGCAACAACTATTTATATAATAACGGCAACCGATACATGCAAATGAAAATACGCACAACAAATTAATTACATGAAAATGATGTGACCGTGGAAGAATATTTGTTGGACTCAAGAATACATTAAATTAGCTCAAAGCCAAAGGTATACATTTATTCTGATTAATGTGATATTAGTTGAATTCCAACTATTATTTCTTCCGGGGTGGATCGATATACTATTTGGATGAAACATGTCCAAAGATTTCAAATATGTTAGTCTTCTACAATTCTACACTTCAGAAGATTGTAAGCATTAAAAAAAATAATAACATGGACGGAAAATGTTGTTTTATGTGATATTTCATTCCTTTGGTATAAATGGTATTGAAAAAAATAATATACTTTTATCAATTGGTGTTTTTTAAGGGTATAAATGGTATTGAAAAAATAATATACTTTTACTAAATGGTTTTCAACCATATCATGTAATGATCTATACAAAGAAAATTAATTGTTTTCATTCAAGAAAAAAAATACGTTAAAGATTATGATTTATATATTATTTTAAAAATAATTTTTAAATAAATTATTATTTTATACAATGAATAAATATTAATATTGTATATTATATTTGTTAAATAAATTATTGATTTGTTGTAAATTTTTATTATTAATTTTTTTATAGAAATAAAATTAAAATAAAATATATTATACATAAAATTAAAAAATATATATATAATATTATAATTATGTATTTATTATTTTATTTTTTATTATTATTTTTTTATTTTTGGTTGTAATTTTATTTAACATTTCTTTGTAATTTATTAATAATTGATTTATTAAATATTAATACATTTTTTTAGATTAATTTTTAAATGAAACTTATGTTTTTGTAAATCATATATTATAATTTATTTCAAAAAGTTTTATTTATAATTATTATTATTTTATTATAATTTACTATTTATTATTTTTAAAGTTTATTTTGGTACTTTAAAATATAAATTTTTTATGTATATTTTAATATCTTTAATTATTCATTATAATAAGTATAAAATTAGGAAAGAAGTATCACTTGAATAGCCCATTTTCATAGAGATTCAATTGTATATGAAAATATTTTTACTGTCAAATTTATTTTAAAATATATATTTAAAATAGGAAAAATATATGTAATTTTTCAATACAATATTATCTAATATTGGATCCCTTATTATTAAAAGTTTGGCATACTTACATAAATTATAATATTAACATGGCATTAATATTTTTATGAAGATGTAAATAATATCTAACATGACATCAACATTTTCTTGAATTTTAATGAATTGTAATGTTTTGATGTAAATTTTGTTTTCATAATTCATTTAAAATTTGATAATAATTATGTTCGATTAAATTTTATCTTCCAACTAAATAATAATATATACAAATATTATAATTATTATAAATTTTTTAAGATTATAAACAAAGTGTAGCACTCCACTGCCTAAAAAGACTACTTTTTTAATATATTTTAAACATAAAAAACATATATTAATTATAAATAATAATTATTATTATTTTTAAATATATCCAACCTACTATTTCTTTGACTTTTTTTTGAAAAATATATAATGTTATTCAAATAAATACTTGTTACATTATCACATAGATAACAGCATATGTAAATCTTCTATTATATGATTTCAAAACTTTTAAAACATAACATAAGTAATTTTTTTCATTAAAATATTATTAGGTCATTTTTTATTGAAACATTTATAAATATATCAAATTTTCATTATTTTTTATTTATAAATTTATAAATTATAAATATTAAAATATTATCTATCTTATTTCTTTATATATATATATATATATATATATATGAATGAATGATAATGATGTGGGATGTGGTACGATTTTTTAACCATTCAAATGGAAATTAATTTTACAATAAAATTAATGAGGGAAGTTATACCAAAAAAACAATTAGAAAAAAGTAATCTTTAAACTATCAAATGTAAAAAGTTTGTATTCATATGTGCAGTTTAATAGATGAATTTTATTTTTTATTATGTTAAATTTTTTTTAATTTATTTAAAATAAGTGAATTTATTTATTACACAGATAAGTGTTTCCAATAGTGGCATTCAAGGAGGGGAAGGGGGAGTAGAAGGTGAAAAGGTGTAATGACATGAGTGAATTGGTAATTAGTTAATTGAAAATTGACTTAATAATTAAAAAAATTAACATAAGAGGATTTTGAAGAGTGTAATTAATAATTAATTAGAAATGAATTTTTAAATATGAAGGTATATTTATTATTTTTCTAACTTTATCTTTTATTATTTCTTATCTCACCTTGGTCTTGTGTTTCCTTATATGTTTTTGCTCTTCTCTTTTGATTTCAAGACCATCATGATGATTCACATATATCTTGATTATTTATATCTTGATCTCATGTTATTAAGTTGTTCTTGAACATTTTTGTTTATTTGATTGTTTTAGGTGTTATGTGGTCTTTTGTTTTCCTATTTGGTCTTGCTTCTTTATTTTCTTTTTTAAGAACATCGTGATGGTCTACATAGAAGTTGACTATTCATATCTTGATCTCATGTTTTTAAGATGTTCTTACTTTTCATTTTTAAACATTTTCATTCCTACTTAAGTCTTGATTGTTCATATGTTGATTTTCAATTGGGATCATTTTTGTTTATATTTTTCTTTGTCTTTGCTTTTTTGTTTAAATGTAAATAGATGTAACTCTGATTTTGGTCATTGTGTTACCATTGTCCTTAGTTATAGGTATTAACATTTGAACTAGCTTCATGCAATTGAAATGAAATATAATTATGAGTTATTCATACTTATGATGCCTAATTTATTTTTCTATAGCAAACACTTGTGCTATAGACTCAAGTCTTAATGTCAACATAACTTTGATGAATAGATATGAAGATTACTATGCATAAACTAGGCTTAATAGGTTTATCACCTGACTCAATGATTATACATGCATCTCTTAGCATACATCATGATTCTAAATAATCTTTGGTCAGTTTTCATCATCACTCATTCCATTCTCTCCCAATTCTATATGAACTACATTGACTTGAGGTCTATTTGGACTATGCAGGTAGTGCTTGGATATATGATATGTCTCGATTCAACTTGGCCATCTTTATTGTTATTTTCATTTATTTCATCACTTTGTGTATTCTTGTATGCATGGTTATTTGTGGTTTTTCTAACCATTGTACCATTGCATCTATGTTTGTGCCCACTCATATTTAATCTATGTTTTTAGGATATATCTTTAAGCTAATGGTTTGTTAATTTGCCCATGTAGGGGCACAACATTTGAAACAAGTCACCAATTTAAATCATCCCTATGGGGGAATTACCATTATTTATTCTTTATCAATGATCAAAATTAGCCCTGTTAGGGCACCACTATCTTACCACGATCAAATTTGCTCTAATGGGGAAATTTTTATTATCACCTTTTTTGGAGACCACATTTTCCTTTTTTTTCTAATTCTAATCTCTCCACACTTTTGACCATGATGGAAATATTTTAGTGTGAAACTTGTCTCAGGATTGATCAATGTCGTAAGCATACAACATGCACTCTCAAATTGGGTGCATTCAAAGTGTGTCCCTTACATTTATGGATTGAATCATTCCCATTCCCCCCATCTTTGGTCCCATTATACTTTTAATTATATTTTAATTATTGATGGAATCAATGTATGCAATCATTAGCTCATTTGGATGTGATCTATTCCATTATGTAATCTCTCACTTTCCCTCTCTTTTCAATATTCCATCCTTCTCTTTCATCCTAGTATGTCCTCTTAAGGGGGCATCATGAGTCATTTTCCATTTTATTCTTGACATCTCTTTTATTTAAAAATATGTTCACCTCAATGTCTCACTATGCCTTCTCAAATAGGGTAAAAATGTATACATCCAATTCCTAACAACATTTGTGTTGAAATTATCAATCTTACTTGAGTTACACTTAAATTCCTAAATTAGGCTAAATCACTAAAAATATGCTAAATGGTTCGAGCTTATTGTATACAAATGTTGATTTATACTAATGTATCCCTAAATGGGGAAATGCATTTTATGTGATACCTCACTTTGATCAATTTATTTCGAGTCAAAATGATGATTTCACCTTTTTATGCTCTAGATCACTCTTTTTTTCTAATTCATTAGTACACATCATGTACCTTGGTTATTTTGTGTTGAAAACATCCTAAATGGAAATATGATTCCAATGCATCTAACATCACCTTCCAATTCTTCTCAAGTCAAATTACAACCCATTAATATGACTTTCTAACCATTTTAATTAATTGAGGGCCAATTTTTAAAGAATTGCAAAATATTGATTAATCTTATTTAAGTCTAATTAATTTGAATCAAGAGCTTAATTGTATTTTTCATAGAGGTTATTAATTATTTAAATATTAAAAATTTATTCCCAATATTTACATCACCTCATCATCTATGGGGCGGCATCCATAACCCATAAATGCATAAAATATCTAGATTATGGGTCACCCATGCCTAATTAATGCCTCTTCCTCCCAAATAATTATGAGTCTATTAATGTACTTAATTCTAAATATTAGATTAATCCATGGTCACACATCTCAATATTGACATGGATGGTCATGATTTATCTTAGACCATTTCCAAAATCTATAAATAGAAGGGCATAGAACACCATTTCTTAAACTAATGATTGTGGAGTTATAATACAGAATTATCTCCACATCCTTTTATGTTGATCATTTGTGTTATTTGCAAGAATCATTTTATAGACTAGATTATATATTTATTCTATTAATCCTAGGTTATGTATATTTTTCTTGAGGTAATAGAGGAGCAAAGAAGCCATTGTTGACAAATTGGAACCACTCTTGGGTAATGGAATTGATTTGGGAAGGTAACTATTATTACTTTCTTTCAATTTGTTCTTCCTTATCATGAAATAACCCCACATGAATAGGTTGGCTTAGATTTTCAATTTTTATGCATAATTTTATTATTTTTCATGACTAATGTTTGAATTGATTCTCTTTGTAATCCATACTACACTTATATAGTACATACTTTCCAAGAAGACATATGAGTAGGAATGATCCTTTTGAATCCCTTATTTATAGAGTTAGAATTTTGCATATCAAAGAGCTATGGGTGCCCATGTTACTCATGATTATGACTCACTCCAACATCCTAGACCTTGGAGGATTGATCAACTTCAACTTAGTCTAGGCCATTATAGATTCCTGAAATGGGGATGATTTATATATGATATGTCATGTGCTCGATACCATCTATGGAATGCTTTTGTTCAACCCCTCAATCTTTCTTGCCTATATTCCTAGTGGAAAAACTATACATGTTGTGTTCTTCAAGCTCTATGGTTACCATTTCCACCAATATGTCTGGGATGTTTGTGAGCATTTCTACCTAGTGGTGTACTAGGAAATAAATGAAGCTTCCATTCCCCAACTTTTAAATGTAATATGGGAGTATATCATAGCCATAGGGGACTAATGGATATATAAAAATGAGATAATTATCTAATTTATAATCTTGCTGTATGAACACCTACATTTTCCATACTATGTACATGATCACCTTGTAGAGTAGAAGATCATCTATTAACTGGTGAATGGTGTCCTCAACCACTATATATATCTTAAGTATAAGATGTTCCCTTGACTCCCCATCATAATACAATGGCACATTTACAAGACCTTTCCCTTAATACAAAAAATGGTGATAGGTCGAGGCTCTTTTTCTCTGATAAAATGTAAGATTTGATAATGGGACCCTAAAGGGTGATTTGGGATCACTTATCATAGTATGGACCTTAGCTTAATATTAAATATAACCATCAAGATGAGGAAAATGATTATTTTTACCCAAAAGTTGTCAAAGACCAAGAAGTATAATCACATATAGTGGCTAGAAGGAAGAAAAAAGAGAAAAAGGCTCAAGCAAGTAACTTGCAAACTACTCCAATTCCTATTCAGCCCAAAAAAAGCTAATTAAAACTTATCTAATCTTCTCATGAAGAATCTTGAAGGGTGTCCCACTACCTTACATTCCTCAAGTTATACTTTCACCTTCCCCAATTGCTTCTCAAGCTCTATTTTTAGTATTAGCCCCAGTTTCTCTAGTTTCACTTTCATCGATGGTCCCAACTCATCACTAGTTCTAGTTTCTCAATCTCCATCTATACCTCCTCTATATTCCACTCCAAATATCTTGTGCAAGATCCTAAAAGTCACCACGATACCTTCTTCTCCTAAAGATACCTATTCATTTCCTCTAATCTCACTTTGAGTGACAACCCCAATTTCATGATCTCTACTTCAAATAACAAATCAGTCCATCAAGGTTTACCTCCACCTCTACCTCCCTTACATGTTTATGGCACTAAAACTTTACCTACTCTTTTAGTTCCTTCCACCAAGCCTCAGTAACCATGAACTTGGACTACATGATGGCAACACAAACATAATTTTCTCAATTAGTATCATCATAATGTTTGAGATATGTTATTGGGTTCAACTTAACCCTAAAATTCAAACACAACACTTACTAGACACCTATACAAGTTCGACCACTCACTCCTTCATCTCTTATTATTTTCTTTATACCCTTTACTCCATCCACATTTTGAATCTCCATTCCTATTCCCACTAATTTTTCTATACTTCCCCTATTACCTAATATTTTCACTTCACCTTTTTTTTAATTTACCTTGGCCTCAGTTATTTTACTCATTGTTAGTTTTGCTTTCCTTCCCACTATGACCATCTCACAGCCTAAAGTCTTCTCACTACCTTTTATAGGCATGACCTCAATAACATATATAGATACAACCTATGAGAGTCCACCACCTCTCATATAAATGATCTCAATTCCCACTCTAGTTAGCTTGATGATTCTTTTAGTGGTTCTAAGTCATCTTCCACAACTCCTATAGCTCTGTATTTCATAATCAAATCATTCATCTCAATATCAGTGGCCAATATAGAGAAGATTCCAAAGAAAAAATATAAGGTCACCCATCCTTTAACTGTTCCAACTCCAATAGTAGGAGCCTGAAGACTGGCTCCCTAGTCCCCTTTCTTCTTAATCTGAGACCTCATTGTCATCGCATTCAATCAGCCCATTTCTTCTCTATTATTTCATGAACTATTCCCAGGACCAATCCCTCCTCAGGTTAACTTGACTTAGGATTAATGGAAATATCAATTCTTCCCATGGGATTTTCATTTTGTTTTCCCTCCATTCACTCCTATGTCACCTATACCTCTACTCCTTTCCTTTTTAACTACTTCCACTTCCTTTCTCTCTTTTATTTTGTTCTCCACTTGTGGTCACCATTTTGACTACACCTCTTACAACCCCAGTAGTTCAAGGTATGATTCCAAGATTGTGTACTCCATGGATGTATGTCTAGCATAACCTGTATGAGTAATGGAGTTTTGATAGAGTCTAAGGAATCATGAAAAGGACACTGACTCAAAGGTTTATGTAGGAAGGGAACCCAGTGACATGGTAGACCCATCAGGGTATATTTTCCTTATCAAGGTGATGAATGATAATAGGGAAGAGAAAATAGTTGAGGACCCACTGTCTATCATGTAGGTTATCATGACATGTCTTAGAAACTACTTGAGGGCATGTAGAGCCAAGTTTTAAATATTAAGGATAAAATAATAAGCACATTATTGGTGATATTAATTATGTAGTTTAAGGATTCCCTCTTATTTATTTTTTAAATCCTAAAAAATGTAATGAAGATTTGATTTGAGACTAATTAAATTATATAAAGGACATAAGATTACATGGGAATATTCATAGAGATTGAAGGGAAATGATAGAAGCTATAGGTATTGATCAATAAGGGGATGTTCTTGAATCTAAATTTGATGCCCACCTCAAATTTGGAACTATTCAAACCTATGTTGGAAACATGAGAGTAGGGATGGAAGAGTGGATAGCCTCAACTTGCATTATCATAAAATCACTAGAAGAGGGAAAAAAAGATACTAACATACTTATAAGAGGTCAACATCTCTATTTTTTTCCACTTGGATCATAGTTTACTAGACCAAATAAAATTTGGAGTCCACCTACATCAAATTGACGAAGTTATGAGAGAGAAAATGAATATAACAAATCAAGAAGTAGCTCAGGTGGTGTTGGATCTGTCAACTCAACACACTGCAAGCATCAACATGGTTTCAAGAGTCTAGACCTCGATGGATGTGGTTTTTCAAGTCTCTCATAAACTAGAAATCAAGGCAAAGGTGATCTTCAAATATCCTCTAATAAACCTAGCCAAGCTAGACAAGGAGTTTGATTTGGTATCAATCAAACTGGAGTTTGGGAATGCCAAGTTGAAATAGTTGGGAGTTGACACTTCTTATCCACCTTCACATGTTTGGATATGATTCCTACATATTTATTATAGATTTATTTAAATTTATTTTGGTTTTTTTTAAATATGGTTGTTATTGAAATGAGTGACCACCATGGCCTAGGCTGTGATCCTTATGTTTTTTAAGGTAAGTTCTAATATTTGACTATTTATAGAATAATTGTATTATATTTTTAGAGATGATTAAAAAAAAGATGAAAATGATCTTGTAAACTCTCTGTATTCTAGTGTGTAATGTAGATCAACATCGGTATTTATAATAGTTTTAAATCTTTATGATTTAAAAATTTTGGGAATATTGGTGTATTATTCCTAATTTAATTAAAGGGTCTAAGTAATAAAATCAATAAATAAATATGCAATAATTAAGCTACTAATTTGTATAATTTGACTATAATTTTAACCTTTAAAAAAATAGTAATAAATGTGAAGAAAATAGGACTTAGCTATAAATTAACTAAGATGCATATTTTAAGATTTGAAATTCACTATGTAAGACTGGAACAGTGTCATAAATCATGATCTGGTCTTCATTTTATGATTGGATAGGAGTACCTAAATAAGACACCCTAGGGTCTATCACTATAGTCCTCTTATGACATTTTTGTCTAGGAGACTTGAGATTTATAGGATTTATTCATTGTGTCTGTGTGATCTTACCTATGAAATTTTAGATGTTGGATGTCTATAGAACTCCCTATAGAGTTGATTTAGTATTCAAACCCTAGACTCTATGATGCTTTGACAAACTTTGGGAAAGAAGGGGGGTTAGTGTGCTTAAAATTCACTAAACATGTATCCACGCTTCTTGTGTGGGCATATTGCCTATATACCAATACTCCAAAGAGGGATTAAGTCTTCTATAGTTATCCCACTTGATGTGCTTTGTGTAATAGTGTATATGAAGATGTAAAAATATTAAACTAGGTGTGGTTGAGATGATTGGGGATTGGTGTAAGTATTTATATGTGATTGTACCTATATTATATGGTTGTATGTAGATAATAGGGAATTATATCTGAGTAATCTTTCTTATATTCTTGTTTGATTTATGATATTTTCCAACCCCTTATAAATTAACTTTGACTAGGATTTTATAGGGATTTGTTTATCATGGGTCAAATGTATCCACATTACACCAATGAAAAGAGTAATAGGAACTGACCATTGGAGGTAAAAATTTACTTGGATGAGAGTGATAGAAATGGACACCCTGGGGTCTGATGCTATAGTCCAAATTAGTTTCTATAGTCCTAAAATAATGGGACCTATGGGATGGAATCATCACTAGAAATGTTACCTAGAGGAGGTGGAATCAATATATGGAAGGCTATAATTGATTGGGAATCAGTGCAAAGATGCCTACAAGGGTCATGAGAGGAATTAGGAGGGATATATGGGTTGTGTGTCACTAGCCACACTCATGTTACCAATTTTCACATCGTATATGACTACATTTTCCCCCCTTTATTTTAGTGATTCAATAAAGAAAAATATTAGGATAAAAGAAAAGTAGAAAGCGTACCTAAACTTACTTGTAAGGGTGAAACTCATGAAGCTATGTGATTTTGGGTGTGCATAGAGAGATAAAATCATGAAGTGTGAATCTGTAAAAGAAAACAAAGAGTAGATATGTTCTTATTAGATACACTATATATAAAATAAGAACATACAAAGTTAGGTAAGAGAGAGGAAGAGAAAAGAATGAATACATCTCACTAGGTATGTGAATCAATACAAAACATGTTGTGGTGCTATGTGATGTTGGATGATGTTGATTAATATTGGGTATGTGTTGTACCAAGAGTAATATTATGAACAAAATTGAGTGCTCAATTTCCTAAGAGTGGCTTAAGAATGCAAAGGATGGCCCTTTGGCTCCATCATCACCCACTTAGTGAATATATGTGGTCATGTGTGTGCTAATTAATTTTTGGATTGTGTGTCTAATATCTCTGAGTAGGTGGCTCAAGAATAGAAAGGCTAGCTAGTCCTTTGGATCCATCATTGCCACCTAAATTGAATCTATAAAATGATACTAGTATGAATGTGTGTCATATGAGATGACTCTTAAAGACCATAAATACTCTGTAATCTAGAAATATGGTGTGAATATCCAAGTGTATGTTATAAACTAGGCCAATCTTGGCCAACTCAAAAAATAAGGAGATTAGGCTTGTATCAAAGCCACTCTGAAACTAGGCAATAGGCTTATGTGGAAGCTACTCAAAAATTTGGAGATTAGACTTGTATGAAACCCACTCTAAAATGATGCCAACCACTTGTAGATGGAGTAAGGCATGCAACTACTTAGAATGCCTAGGTAATATGCTAAACTTAAAAAGTAAAGAAGACCAATCTGTCGTGCACATTTCTACCAATCACTAGTGTCTAAAACATGGATTTTGATCTTGAAGTTATATCAACTACCTAATCTAAAACTAGAAGCAAGAGACATCATACCATGTATTAATTCCTCTATGTCTATATTTTTTGAGGAAAATTGTATTGAAATTACTGTATCTGAACTAGTCTGAATGTGCAAAATTATAGTTAAACCTACTTTTCTACCTATTTTTAGAAAACCTATTTTTTTGTTTAAATAGGAGCACTGGAAATGGACACCCTATTATCTGTCATTGTCCTCCAATCTTGGATTTGTTTTCCTAAGCTAATTTTGATGACTATTCTATAATTCTTACTATCTGTCTAGCCTTTTCTACCTTGTTTGAAGTCTGGTTATTTGTCTAGGTGTTTTAAAGACTGCTATTTTAACCATTAGGAGCTTTGATCTTTATGACAAAAACCTTGTTTTCTACCCCCTCTTCTAAAGGTAGGAATGAAAACCCTATAATGATTTCCCTTAAAAGAAAGATCCATGCAAGTGTGTTATGCCACAAGGATACATGATATAGAAATGATAATTGACAAGATATCTCAAGGTATAGCATGGTTTATAATGAGATATTGTTAAATCAATATGGGTATGCCTAAATAGATGTAATAATGTAATATCATGTGTAATTTACTAAATTAAAATTGGAAATGTTAGTTTTTAGTTGTTAGTTGTTAGTTTTCATGGAGGGATGGATCATGATGTCCATCATGGCATCCAAAAAAGTAAGATAATGCATGATGTGGATCATGACATTGTAAACAATTTGAAAAGAAAATAAGCAATAAACACACAAGGAAAGAACCAAGAATAAAAAATTGGCCAAGGGGCCAAGACAATAAGGGACATGGGTACATGTCACTCAAACTAGAAAATAATTATACAAGGCATGTTCAAATTCCATATACACATACAATTAAAAACAAGAAAGGTTGGCATGAAATCAATAATCATAGAGAAGATTACAGGCAAAGGACATTGGCAAATGTCCTATGGCACACACAAGAATAGAAGCAAAGGACATTAGAAAATGTCCTAATTCACATACAAGAGCCAAAATAAGAACTGAGAAATACAATCATATCTAGCTATGCAAAGCAATAAAGAAAAGCATTTAAATACTAGAAATACAATTGCATCTAACTAATCAAAACAAGAAGTTAAAGTATGCAAGACATGGAGTACAAGACCAGGTATATGGTAAGAAATACACAAGTGATATATACTAGTAAGAGTTGATAGAATAATTTGTGTAAGCTAGTAAGTAATATTCATTAACATGATAACTAAAGCATGTGGTGTAGAAATGACATAACCTAGATGGTGTAGTCATGTAGAAGATGCCCCCAATGGGTGAATATATAGATGTATATCTTGAATATAGAAGTAGGATGCCCCCTCAATGGGTAGAGTGAATAAATCATGGATCTAGATGTCACTACACACACTCAAAGAAGATCAATTGAAGCATGGTAATGTAGATAAATCAACACACAATAACATATAATAGCAAATGTAGGTCTAGCATTTTAGTATAAATGTAAAGCATGGATGATGAATATAATTGAAATGATTTTTGTGTTTTTGAAATATTGTATTATTTTTGATATTTTGACATATTTGAATGGTTTTGGTATTTTGAGTTTTTGTATTGTTTTAAAATTTTGAGAATTTGTATTATTTCTAGTATTTTGAGTTATTTGAATGGTTTTGGATTTTTGATATTTTGAGCTATGTACAATCAATCATAAAAATACTATGTACAATAAATTGATCAGAAATTATGTATAAGTAAGTAGAAAGAAACTATGTACGAGAAATATTATAAGAAATGATACTAACTAATTAATCTCATGGGAGATTCCCTATCATGGTGTCATGTATCATGGTAGATCATTTAATACCAATCATAGCAGGTTGTTACGTGAAATAGGTCCTAGAAAACTTTGTTATAGTGAATATTTCTCTAAAATGATACTTTGTGATGTGTATGACTGAGAGATAGATCAAAATGGAGATTTAACCGATGTTGGTGGATCATTTAATACCAATTTTAGTGAATTTCTATGTGAAATAGGTCCTATAAAAATTAGCCATAGTGAATATTTCTCTGAAGCCATACTCTATGACATGTATGATTGAGTTATAGATCGAGATGGAGCTAAAACTTGTGTTTTTGGCACATTTAATACCAACTTTAGTGGGTTGATACATGAAATAGGTCTTAGAAAACATGAATATAGTGAATATTTCTCTAACGTTGTACCCTATGATGGATATCTGTATAGAACTACACTGTATATGCCACAGACTATACTATTGTATGTAGGCTAATATTGATGTACTGGTTTCTAAATCCTCTAAATAGGTGGGATAGGAGATCTCCTATGAGGATCTACCTGATAAACCATGGTACTCTCGCGATGAGTAACTGATGATTCCTATGAAAGAATGTCCTGGGAGGACTAATTTATGGAGGAATGAGGTTTATGGTTCTATGATGGAGGAGATATCAGTGCCCCTAGTGTGAATGTTATGATACCATTATAAACACATCTATTGATGCAATCCCTAAGTCTATAATAATAATTATCTCTATGTCCATGGATACGATGGTAGTTAAGAAAGGGTTGATGTGGCTACCTATTTAGGAGATGTGGATCTCAATGATGAGTAGAAGGCAATGTGATTAAACTCTTATATAGTAGTGTTGATAATATGACATATGGTGTATCCCACTTTAAATCAAAGTGTAATGGTGCCCTACTACTATTATTTGTAGTGCATATTATAGGTGGTGTTCTAAAAATTGGCTCTTTGTTCTTAACTAGTTGATTTTCTATTTATGATTTCTAGGTTTGATATGTAACATTGCTTGAGACTATTGACTATGTGAAGGTGCATACACATGATTGACACTAGTGTTCCTTTGAGGTGTTTGTATTATAATCTAATTTTATAATGTTGTGATCTTTTCATGTAATATCTAGGTCTATATTTGTAAATCTAAAAATAGCTTGCTCATACTAGTGATTTTATTCCTTAGAGTCTCACAAATGCAAACACTAGTTGCTTCTAATTGAACTTGTAAGCACATGTGTTGAAGAGGGTTTGAAGAGGTAATAGGCTCCATGTGTGCATTAGGAACAACAATATATGTTACCTCACCTTTTAGAGGGGTGATAGCATGGACCTAGTTAGAGGAAAATTAGCTATTACCCTCTTGAGGGAAAGGAGAAGGGATTTCTTTCCTCTACATAAGATATGACATTGAAACAAAAGTAGTCGAGGAGGTAGATAGATCTAGGTAGAAACTATGTCTATGTAATGAAATGCATGAAATTGGAGTTATAAGTTGTATAATAAAATGTTTATAAATAACATTCCATGTGAGAGATAGCAAGTTTGTGATAAAAATCATGAATTTGTGCATGAATGCATAAGAAACTTTGACATGTGCTATGACATTTGTAATGTATTTAGCATGATAAACTTGAAAAAAATTCCATATGAGAGATAAAAAGTAAGGGATTGAAAGCATGAATTTGTGCATGAATGTATAAGAAACTTTGATATGTGCTATGACATTTCTAATTTGTTTAGCATGATAAACTTGAAAAAATTTCCATATGAGAGATAGAAAGCAAGAGATGAAACCTTGTATTAGAGATAGGTAAACTTTGCTTTGAAGGAGAGGTATCATACTATGTTTAACATTGACTTTCTTAATATCATCCCATATTATGAAAATTAAGCATTAAATGCAAAGAATGAATCTTTGCATTAACATATGGTAGACTTCATCATTCATGTACATGATAGGACCAAGTATGGTCTCATTATTTTCTAAAAAAATGAAGAAATATTTAAAAATAAGTGAGATCCATTTTTGAAATCTGATTTTAGATGTAAGGTGATGCCTCAAGAATCAAATGGGAGATATTACATGAAACTAGAGTTTTGAATGAAATTATTTTTTAAATTACTAGGAATTTTAAAATTTGATGTGAATTTATGATTTAAATATGTAAGTAAAAATATAAGAAAATACTAGGAGAAATACTGAGACCTAGTATAGGCAACTATGGGTTCAAAGAAACTATTTTAAAATTACTATAAATTTTCAAAATTTAATGCTAATTTCTAATTTTATTATGTGGTAAAAAATTAGAACAATATTGGAAAAATACTAGAAAAACTATTGGGACCTAATGGGAAACTATGCTTTGAAAGAAACCATTTTAAAATTAATATAAAATTTTAAAATTTAATGCTAATTTTTGGTTTTATTATATATGTAAAAATTAGAAAAATATAAGAAAAATATTGGGAAAAATACCAGAACCTAATATGGGAAACTAGGGTATGAAAGAAACTATTTCAAAATTACTACAAAATTTCAAATTTTCATGCTAATTTTTTATTTTATTATGTAGGTAAAAAATTAGAAATATATAGGAAAAATTAGGAGGAAATTTACCCTAGGGTTTTTAGGGTTTTTAGGGTTTTTATTCATAAATGAAGTAAGTCAGGTTTACCAAATAATTTAATGATTTTAGGATATTGGTGTATTTTTTCCTAATTTACTTAAATAATTTGAGTAATAAAATTAGTAAATAAATATGCAATAATTAATCTATTAATTTATATAATTTGATTTTGATTTTTACCTTTCTAAAAATAGTAATAGATGTGAAAAAAAGACTTAGCTATAAATTGACTAAGACAGTTGTTGCAGGATCTAAAATTCACTATACAAGACTGGGACAGTGTCACAAATCAAGATCTAGTATTCATTTTATGATTGGATAGGAGTGTCAAAATAAGACACCCTAGGGTCTAGCGCTCTAGTCCTCTTTTGCCACTATTATCTAGGAGACCTGAGCTTTCTGGGTTTTGTTCGATGTGTCTATGTGAGCCTACCTATTTTAGATGTTGGATGGCTATGGAACTCCCTATATAGCTAATTTAGACTTCAAACCCTAGACTCCATGATGCTTTTATAAACTTTAGGAAAGAATTTGGGGTTAGTGTGTGTAAGATGCATTGAACGTGTATCAACACTCCTTATGTGGGCACGCTACCTACATACCAATACTCTGAAGAGGGATCAAGTCTTATATAGTTTTCCCACTTGATGTGCTTTGTGTAATAGTGTATATGAAGATGCAAAAATGCTAAACTAGGTGTGATTGAGGTGACTAGGGACTAGTGTAAGGATATAGATGTGTTTGTAGTTGTATTGGATGGTTGTATGCATAGAATAGAAAAGTATGCTTGAGTAGTCTTGCTTGTAGTCTTGATTTCTTTATGATATTTCCCAACTCCTTTTAAATAAACTTGAATGGGTTTTATATGGATATATTGGTTATGGGTTGAATGTATCCATGTTAGGCTAAAAAGAAGAGGACTAGGAATTGAAACGAAATGACCATTAGAGGTAAAAATGCACTTAGATAGGAGCACAAAAAATGTACACCATAGGGTCCAATGCTATAGTATAATTTGGGTGATATAGTCATGAAGGAATGAGAACCGAGTAGATGCAAGATAATGTGGGACAAAAGGGGGGTATAAAGTGACACCTTTTTTTCTAAAAATAAAAATAGTTGAACTTGGAGACAACATTAGAGACACTTCAAAAAGGAATTTGATAATGACATAAAAAATGAATTTTGAATGTAGTTTATAAATTTTTTTTTTTTCAACACCCAAATGATGAAATTATGCAAAATAGTTGCATTTATGATAATACGTTGTTTATTTTTTTGTAAGAAGATAAGGAGAGTGCATGTGTACAAACACATTTTCTTTGAGTAAATGGTTGAATTTTTGTATGAAATTTCATATATAGATAGGTGAAATGCTGAATATTATTGAGAATATTTTATATTAATTTTTTATTATATATATATATATATATATATATATATACACACACATACATATATATATATATATATATATATATACATATATACATATATACATACATACATATATATATATATACATATATATATATAATTTTTAAATAATTTTACAATTCAAGACAACTAGAATATTTTATATTAATTTTTTATTTTATATATATATATATATATATACATATATATATACATATATACATATATATATACATATATACATATATACATATATATATACATATATATATACATATATATATATAATTTTTAAATAATTTTACAATTCAAGACAACTAGAAAATTGAAATTGAAAGTTATGAACACAACTTTTTAAGCTTAACTTCATTCTTTTTTTATTTTTTTTAACATAGTTGATAATATGTAGATTGTTAAGATATAAATTTTGTAAGTGTCTAATTAATATTCAAAAATTTATAAGAAAATATGTGATGATATGTATATAGACTATAAGGAGCTATGTTACTTAGAAATTAAATAATAATTATAAATAATACTCTAACATTAAAAAAATTATATATTTGAAAACTATGCTTTCTACTCTACAAACCCATATAATTTTTTTAAATAATAAAATATACCTCATCAGACATGTCAATAAAAAGGAAAAAAACCCTAAATTTCTTGTAAATTTCATTCATTGATCCATGATAGAATGTATCCAGGTTTGGGATCCCCTAGACTTAAAACTGAAGAAAAATTGGAGGGAAAGTGGAAAAAACATTTGTAAATATAAGAAGGGTGTATTCCATTTGCAAAGGGCACACCCTTTTCACAACTACAATGGGTAAATAAATGCATTTTCTTGTTAAATCCATAGATACCAAAGGGTGTGCATGCTTTCTAAAGCACACACTCCCTTTGTGATTCATGAATTCATGTTGCATTTTCCATGAAAATGAGAGTTTTGTTTTGTTTTTTGCAAACACAAATTGGTTTTTTTGTTGCAACTATGTGAATTTCATGAATTGTTCATCTATTTTATTTGAATCAGTAAGAATTCTTCAAGTTTAAATATACAATTCTCTTATTTTACCAAAGATAAATAATGGGGTCATAAATTTATCATTAAAGACCAATTAAAGAGATTTAAAAAAATGAGAAAATTGAGTAGCAAGGAGAAAAAGAAATAAAAAGACAAGCAAATAGGAGGGCATCCATAAGAGCTTCTCAACAAGGTGAAGGTTCTTTTACACTAGGTAATACTTCTAATGATAATAACATGCCCAATTATATAGAATTTAGTTTACATATGTCTTAAATGAGATAAGAGATTTGAGTCAATCTTTGTTGCAAGATAAAATTAAAAATGTAGAGAATATAAATAATGAATTTGTAATGAATGATGAAACAGATGGATAAACACAATATAATGAAACACCCATTCATAATAAAATTTTTGAGTATGATGATAATCAACAATCAAATAATGACCCCAAATCATGTGTCTCTTAAGGAAGAGGAATTTTATTTGCCTATAATCACTAATTTAGATAGTTAACCCTCTAATGTCCCTAATATGGTTGAAGTATTAACCCCATAGAATTTAATACAAAATATATCTCCTACACCCACACCTTAAAGGATAATAAGATGAATACCAAAGTATTTGGTTGAGATAGATGAAAAAATAATAGAACCTATAGAAGGTAAAATGTTAAAAAGAACATTTCAACATCATGTTCAACATTTATGTAACTATGCATTTAAGAATAAAATCCATATAAAACAATGTCAATTATTTGTTCAATTAATTAAAATGCAAAAAATGTGCCCTGTGATGCAAAATTTAGGGTTAAAAACATTAAACATGGAAGGAAAAAATAGTGTAATAGTAAAGAATATATTTAACGCATTTAAGACAATAAGCAATAAAATTCAAAATAAAGATAGTAATGTGGCAAGATGAGTAATAATAGAATCTATAGTGAGTAAGTCAACATCTAAAGCTCAAATTCTTAGTGAAAAAAGTAAATCTTTGTATTTAAATAGGAAATCTATAATAAATTCTATAAAAAAGAAGAACAAGACTTGAGTACCATTCACTCACGGATTGTTGGGAATTTAGTGGTAGACTCCCATGAAAATATAATGTATTGTTTAAAGGAAGAAAATAATTGATTGAAAAAATTTGGCACGACAACACAAGGGTCTCATATAATTAAAATACATTTTTAAAATAAGAAAAGGCATAAAAAATTGTGAGCCACATGCAAAACATTTTTTATACATGACACAAATAGAATGTAATAAAATGTTTATTGAAAAATTTAATGGCCAATTAATAATTAGCCAAAGGTCATTTGAGATGTACAAGCCTTTTAATGTTAAAATTAACCAAGAATGCATCACATGTTCTTGTAATGTACATGTTGAATTTTATATGAATTTTGATGTTTTTCATCATATACATTGTGCTTTACATACTGGTGAGATTTTGTAGTAATGTATGGTGTATTCCCCACCTAAAAAATCAAGATAATTAATCCAAGGTCTTTTCTGTCAAAGACCTGAGGGACAATTTTTTTTTTTTGCCAAACAATGTTTGGATGGAACATGTAATAGTTATGGTGGTTTGTCAAATTTGATGAGTTATTTACATGAATATATTTCACATGAATTTGGAAAGCAACTAGTTGATTATAAGAAGTATAGATCTGCTAAGTATGTGTTAAAATATGGAAAAAGAGTCATCAAGATATGAATAGGTTATGACAAAAAAAATTGTATGTGATTTCATTTCATGTTTGAATTCAAAAATAATATTATCTACCAATATGCAAGACACATCCACAAATCAAAATGGTTTGATAATCAATTCAAAGCATGCAAGGACAACTTTCCAGTTGGTACCATTATTTTGGTTATGGATTTTATTAAAAACTACACACTAAAACCAAATAATGAGGTTCAATACAAATATTATAATTCAATTCAAGCTAGAATTTATGTTCATATTAAATTTAGACATGCACCTAATAACACAAATGACAATAGAAATATTTTGAGGGAGTACCATTTTTCTATGAGCGATGATGGATAACATTGTCCAAAGTTTGTCCAGGGTTATGTTGAGATATTTTATATGAATATGAATGCAAGACAAATAATGTTTGATACACACTACATTTGGTCAAATAATTATGCAAGACAATTTAAAAATTCTTGAATGTTTTACTGGTTAAGTAGAATGCATAAGAAGAATGACATTCAAAAAATTTGGATATTTTGAGTCTAGGCATGGAAAAGGGAAATGTGATGGTGTTGATGCATGTGTAAAAAGAGCCCTTAAAAGAGAGTAGGCAAAGCACAAGGATGGTGATAATTTAATCGATGCAGCAAGTATTATGACTAGTGTAATGAAAATATTTATCATGTATCAGATAAACATTCTCATGTACAAATATTCTTTTGGTTAATAGAGGAAAAACATAAGGTAAAGTATGAAGATTGCATTACAGCACCTAGATCTAGTGTTTTCTACTCCATTTAAAGCTCAAATTCAAGTTCATGGACTATTTATACTAGGGATATGGCATGTTTTTGTTCCTCATGTATGGAATTTAACTGGAATGCATGTGATTCAAATGAATGGGTTGAAAAATGGTATTGTAGACCCATATTACCTATAGAGAGTATCTATTCACTCCAATAACTGATAGATCATAGTATGGCATCATCAATTGACTTTGACCACATCTCAGATCTTGTGCAACTAGGTATAATTTATTCTTTAATTAAATATAAAACCTTAGATATTAGTGATATTATTATTATTTTTAGATGTACTTATAATTTTATTATAATTTAAATGTAGGGCATGTTTTTTTAGTAATTTCACCTAACAAAAATGATGAGAGAATAGACTACTACTTGTGTCATTGTGTAGAGGCAAAAAAAACTAACCACAAATGTTATGGATGGAGAAGAGCTAATTTATCCCACGAGATACATAGTAGTTATTGTAACTTCGATTTTTAGGTACTGTCATAAAAAAAATAAGATGATTGTTATTTGACGACTTTGAAACACATAGGATGGTACTTCATTATTCAAATATTGTTATTGATACAAATATTCAAATGATCAAATATCATGGAAAGCCTCACAATAGAACTTTTTGGAAAGTGTGTCAATCTAAATATGAAGAAATTATTGAAACCCTTGTAAATAGAGATGATCCTAAAGGTACGTTATATTGAATTAGTAAGTTTATCTAACTTATTTCAAATTAATATAATAAATTTTTTTGATTTAATGTATTTTATTTTTCAACTATTTTATGATTATGAGTTTATTTTTGTTTAAATTTATTAATAAATATTAAAATGTAGGTTAGTGGTACCATACGAGCTTCTACCTTCATGTGTTTGGTATCATGAGTAAAGAATATTATCTTCTTGAAATGAAGAGAAGCCAAAATAATTTATACAAATTTCATCTACTTTAAGCAAATCCTTTTTCACATTCACTCTATTTATCCTTTCAAGAAAACACTGATGCATGGGAATACATTGGTGATGTCATTATGATGTCATTTTTAGCTTTAAATAAGGTATGAGGTATTATAGAGTAGTTTTTGGTTCTTAGGAGTCTTTATTAGGTGTCTAGGATTCATAAAATTCATAAAAGCACTATTCAAAAATTTAAATTCTTGTAAGTTATTTTGAGTGATCATAGCATCTATTTGATGATGTGAGATATAGTAGCATGCAATTAAGATTATTATGAAAAGGTGAAGGGTTTATAATGCCTTGAACCTCATATGACATGGATTTACATATCAAGTTAAGTTGTAACCAAGGTTGTGTCCAATACTCCCATGTGGAGAATGAATCAAGAATCAGTTATTGGTTGGTAAGGGAGATATAATGTCTATTTTGATAGTTTTAGATAGATATTCTCAAATAAAAAAATTATTATAGTAGTGAATAGAAGGAAATTTTTGACAAAACTATCTCTACTCATAATATTATGTTTATATCTTATATTATGTGTTTTCTTGAATGTATATTTTATGATAAGGGCATAGATTGTTTTAAATATCTAAACAAATCTTAAATCCTAAAAAATATCCATATGTTTCAATTTAGTCATTTAGATACTTTTATAGTTATTCCTTCTATAATGTATGAATATCAGTGTGTGAATGGTGAGGAAACTCTACAAACTCATTGTGCATCTATAAAGGTCTTTTGCAACCCTAAGCCATTTATATTACAGGTTTACCAAGATTTGGATAAACCCAATTCTCTAATTTTTTAAATTCTATAAACTAATTGTGCATGTATAGGACCTAATGGTTCATCTTTATCCCTCTTGGTTCTCGTGTAACTCATGACAAAAGTTTGGTCCTTTTACACATTCAGGGATGAGTGAATTTTCTTCAAGAATGCCTCAAACTAACTATAAATCTCACTCCTAGGGGTTTAAAAAGACTGGAAAAATGTCATTCTATCCTTAAAATTCACATCTAGATGTGTCCACACAGATGGTTCATCGATTGGGATGATGACTCCAAAATTAGGGCCCACACTGACCAACATTTACCCTACTCTAAGATATTTAGCCATGAGAAAAACCTCATTGCCACATCTTGTCATGATGAGTTAGACAAAATCCTCTTGGGATTTCTTATAAGACTTGTCCCTCCATAATTAGGACCTAATAGTTTATCTCTATCCCTCCCAGTTCCCATGGAACTCATTATGGAAGTTTGGTCATTTTGCACATTTGGGGACAAATGAATTCTATTCAAGAATGCCTCTGACCAAGTGAAAATTTATCCCCTAAGAGTTTAATGAGACTAGAAAAAAGTAATTTTAGCCTTAAAATTCCCATTCAGATGTGTTCACATAGATGGTTCATCTATTGGACTGATGAGTCAAAAACTACGACCCTCACTTACCAAATTTTACCCCATTCTAAGAGATTTGGCTACAAGATAAACCTCATTACTGTATCTCATCATGATGAGTTAGACAAAATCCTCCTATACTTTCTTAAAGTACTTGTCCCTCCACGTGTAGGACCTAAAAAATTGTCTTTATCCCTCTTAGTTCCCATGTAACACATGATGGAAGTTTGGTCATTTTGTACATTTGAGGACAAGTGAATTATCTTCAAGAATGCCTCTAACCAACATCAAATTTTACTCCCAGGGGTTGACCGAGACAAAAAAATGTTTTTTCTAGCCTAAAAATAAATGTGTCCATGTAGATGGTCCATTAATTGCACTGACAACTCAGAAACTATGGCACCTACTGACCAACTTTTACCCCATTCTGAGATATTTGGTAGTGAGATAAACCTAATTTTTGCATTTCATCCTTCATGAGTTAGATTAAATCCTCCTAATATTTCTTATAAGACTAACCACTACACATGTAGGACTTGATGGTTCTTCTTTATCCTTCCTTGTTCTCGTGTAACTCATGACAGAAGTTTGGTTATTTTACACATTCAGGGACAAGTGAATTCTCTTCAGGAATGCCTCTAACTAACTAAAAATTTCACTCTTAGGGGTTGATAAATATCAAAAAAAATTCTAGCCTAAAAATTCCCATTCAAATGTTTCCACGTAGATAATTCATTGATTGGGCTGACAACTCAAAAACTGCGACACCCACTGACCAACTTTTACCCTATTTTGAGAGATTTAGCCATCATAAAAACCTCTTTTCCACATCTCATCCATGATGAGTTATAAAAATTAATCCTAGGATTTATTATATGACTCTTCCCTCCACGTGTATAACCTAATGGTTCATCTCTATCTCTCTTGGTTCTTATGTAACGTACAATGGAAATTTGGTCATTTTGCACATTTCAAGACGAGTGAATTCTCTTCAAGAATGCCTTCAACCAAATGAAAATTTCACTCTTGGTGGTTTATCAAGATCAAAAAAAGTTTTTTTATCCTAAAAATTCCCATATAGATGTGTCCACATAGACGGTTCACCAATTGGGCTCCTCCAACCAATCGAGTATGTGTAAGAGATATACTATTTTCTATATTTCTTTGATAGTGAGAAAAGAGATTGGTTTATAAAATTCAAAATTGAAATTAAGGTTAAAAAACCTATAATGTATTTTTACAGACCTCATAAAAGGATCATTTGTTGTAAAAAATCTATATCTTGAGTTTTGACATACTAGAGGGTAATTAGGTGTAATAGACAAAACATGAATTTTTGAATTTTTGGGTAAAATATAAAAAGTGTAAAGTCAAACCTTTTATCTAATCATTTATAATTCTTAAAATATCTAAATGCATATTCTAAGGTGTTTTAAAGTGATAATTCAATATAAAATGGGTTTTAACATGTTATAGCAACATTAAGACTAGTAAGTCTATGAGGGGTTTTTGATACAGTACTTTATATTGATCTATACCTTTTTTCAAATATTTTTTGTCTACATCATTTTGAGGCATTTAGGATTAATTGGCTTGTATAAAGCTTCGATTATTTTGAGTTAAAATAGACAAAACCAATATATGGATCGATTTTCCATATTGAGATAAATATTTAATATGTCTATATGTACCATATGAATATAACCTCAATTTTTATATACTATTCAATGAATATCAAAGTTTCTTAAGTCTCTTCATTCGTGTCTATATGAACTTGCCTTGCCAAGATTATAATTTTGTGGATAGTCTATAGAGGACTATCAATGTCAATATTAACCCATGTATATGTAGGCCATGGTGACTATATGGACACATATAATTTTATTTTCTTGTTTTATGGATAATTAGGAGTTGAAGACATATATAAGTGCATCACTAGACCTCCTAGAAATTATGATCATCATTATCCCAAATTTATTTATTATAGAAATGGATTTTTGTTAATGGACCAAATATATGTGGTCTTTTACTACATGGTTCATTGAAATAAATTAAATCTCTAGGAAGAATCCATTATTTGGCTTTAATAACTTGTAAATATTTTGTTATTGGGACATTTATTTCATTGATCACACTATAAACTCTTACTTTCTTTCCTACATAGTTGTATTAAGACAAACCATGAGAAATAGTAAACTATGCACGTGCATGATTAGTTTATGACATTTTTTAAATGGGGTATTATTTTTCTATGCCAGAGATATAGATGGGGAATTATATTTGGATTGGAAAATATAAATCAAATGTAAATGAAACAAGTAAATAGAAAATAAGTAATGTAAATGTAAATGTAAATGTAAGATGTAAATAATGATTCAAAGCACCTAAATTAGAGAATGATGTGAATTTTTTCAACCCCATATGAAATAATAATTAAATCATTAAACAATAATATGTGTAAACATTAAATGATAAAAATATAAAATACATATAGTTAAAGGATTCAAATTGTCGAATAATATATATGTGATACATGCAAAGTTCTATGTCATAATTTAACATAAATAATATAGCATATATCAATAAAAAAATGTGGACCATAACATGTACATAGTCAAAATGTGCCATATAGGCCTACAATGTGGGCTATATCAGCATACAAAATTGATTGTGCCTAAAACTATGTACATAGACAAAATGCACCATATATGCATACAATGTGAGACATATCGACATACAAAATATATTATGCCTAAAAGTAAATCTCTAACACAATAACTATCTCTCTTTTTCCTCATTTCCTCCAAATAAATTATGTTTTGTTGCCATATACATAGATCTAGGGGTGTTAGATGCCTCAATACGAGGAGATATTGTCCTCTCAACATGTGAGTCATCCATTACTTCATAGACAATCAATGAAAATGTTTGTCTCTAAAAAACATATAAAATATATAAATTAATGCATTAAAATGTATATTGAAAATTTGATAAATTTTTCAAGAACATAAAAAAATTTAAAATGATTCTACACTCAACATATTCTATCTAAATGATTGCCTAGGGATATGAGACTTCATATACACCTACGATGGGGAATCCTATAGATCATACATATATCGTTAGATCTAGAGTTACATATAATTATGTAAACATGACAAAATATCATTGCTTAAAGATAAAAACAATTAAACTATGTGTTCTCACTAGTCTTTGTCCCTAAATCATAACCTACTATAGAGATAGTGGATTCTCTGATGTAGTAGCAACATCACCTATACCTTTTTCTCATCCATGAGGGGTGCCTATATAATTTCTCATCATATATAAAACCAATAAATGAATAATATATGAATTAAATGAAGATGCTAAAAAACCTATGACTATAATATATATTAAAATAAAGTTTTAGGTTTAAAATACAATAAAAATGTAAATGAATAAATATGTAATTTACAAATTTACAAACCTATGTGTAAGGTACACCCAATCCAATTGTAGCATCTAAAATAGATTCAAGGCCTGATGAGCTACCCATAATTTCACCAATTAACTATATACAAACAATAAATAACAAGTTGAAGTCAAATAAATTAGTCAATTAAGTACAAACACATGTACTAGAAAATAAACTTAATATTCTTTTACAAACAAAAACAAACTAGATAATTAAAATTAAACATGTGCATCAAATACATATGGTGAATAATCCTCTACAACATGAGCTTGACATATCCTAATAGGAGTGACTAAAACTACTACATCTCGTATAGTATCTAAAATGCTAGTGTCATGCATTGTTAAAACATCTACATGTGGCATATGCTCTAGTAGGCTAATGTCTAACATGATACTATCTGGTACTATTGAAGCATATATAAATGGCATACACTCTGGCATACTAGTCTCCATAAATGTACTTTGTGTATGCCACACTTGAATAGGAGGTCCTGTACACTTCCTATTGCATGATGTGTAATGATTCACATGAACTGTAACATAAGTAGAAGGAAGGACACTGGCACCTATACCAACACCAACACCACCACTACCACTAGAACCACCTATAGGTTGAGTATAAGTCTTTAAAGTATGCATACCATGATCAATCATAATTTGTCTTAAACTAGTAACCACCTCAAGGGTGTCCATATATGTGTTATGATGCAAAAATTTAAGAATAGAGGCATGTGTTTTCATTCTTATATTTCTCAAAGGTTGTTTGTGATGGTTTTGGTCCCTCCTAGAAGCATGTATATAAAATGAAGACCCACCTCCCCTACCTTGGGATGCCTTCATGTCAAAATAATTTGGAATTTCTTGAAATATAAATTTATCTCAAAAATATAAGGTAACTTTATTATTTTTGTATGGAGGATCATCAAACACCATCCACCACCTATCCCAAAAGTTTATTTTAATCTCTACATGAATACACCAATCAATACTAATGTGTTTTCAATTTTTTAGTGGAGGTAGGTTAGTTCCAAGTTTAATAAATAAAGCACACAAATATTCTATTTTTATTTTCTTTTTTCACATCTTCATATGACAATTTATCTGAATAAAATTGTTTCAAATTCTATCTTTGATGCAACATTACATCCAATTGTGAAGTCACATTTCACACTTCATTAAAAATATATTCTAATGTATTAGAAAGTAAAAATTTTACACTATCAACTGAAGAATGGTGCAAACCATTGATAATTATCTATAATTGTTGATGTTTGGAATTGTATTACTCTCATATAATTCAACTTATTCTCATGCAAAATCAAACTCTGGTAGGTTTTGTCTAACATTCTCTTCATGAAATTGATCCATCAAATTAATGTATCTAAATCTTAAAAAATATAGGTTTTTTAGCCAATTTAAAAAATTTAATGAAAAATTAAATTCAAAACCCTAGTTCAATCAATTACATAGAAATGAAAAAAAATAGAAAAAAAACATACTTGATGTGAAGCAATGTGATGCAAATCCTGTTGGAAGAATAATGCTCCAAAACATGGGTGTCAATCTGCAATTTCAACAAATAAATTTTCTCCTCCTTCTCTTAGTTGTAGATTTTTATTTATAGTGTTTTAGACATGATAAAATGAAGGGTCATATGCCCTTTTAATTTATAAAGGGTGTAACCCTTTATAAAGGACATACGCCCTTTATAAATGGATTACACCTTTTTTGCATAAAGGGTGTATGCCCTTGAGGCTTAGGTAATAGCTTGAGCCTCAAAAAATTTAAATAAAGGGTGTACATCTTTTTTAAAAGGGCATATTCCCTTTGTAAAAAACATGCAAAGTTTGAGGATTGTCATATTTTTTGTCCCCCAACTTTGTGCATCTTCCCACCCAAGGGATGGAATCATAACTATAAATGCTACCTAAAGGAGTTGGAATCACTATCTATAAGGCAACAGATGACTGGGAAATAGTGAAAAGATGCCTATGAGGGTCATGAGAGCAAGCAGGAGGGACCTATGGGTTAGGTATCACTAGACATACTCAAGTTACCAATTTTCACATTTTATATGACTACACTTTATAATAAACATAGTATCTATTTTTACAAAATCCTTTTTCTATGTTTAATTTCATTTCATTTTAATTTTCCAATTATTAATAATGTTATGGTTAATCAAAAAAACACTTTATTAGTATATGTTTGTCATGATTATGATTTAATTAGTTGTCATATTTTCTCTATATTTTTTTTCCTTTTTTTATAAGTATTAATCATTCCTATGCTTACTTGCAATTTTTCATATAGTGTTTATGTGTTTTTGACAAGAAAGTTTTGGTTTTAATGTCTGACATGAATTCACATTGAAATCATACTTTGGTTTTCATCATACTCTCTTCATTGTATGTTTCTACAGATAAAACTTTAGTTAAATTTGGTCCACAAAGGTATAGTTATGGCTCATATACAAAAAAAAATAGCTTCAATTAAACACATTAGTTTAATTCACTATTCGATCACTCTATATTTATATTACTTTATAGTATTTTAAATTTAACAAAAATTACCAAGTAATACTATTTAAAAATATGCCGGGTAATTTTTGTTGGTTAGATATATTTTATTCATATTTTTATATTAATGCCATTCATGTTCCAAGTATATGAAAGAATTTCATAGTCCAAATTAGAAAATCAAATTTTTTAATTTATTGATACCATGGTGAATGTAATTAATTATAAATATAGCCTTCTAAAGTACTAACATTTTCAGTTCAAATACACCAATGTCCTCATTCAAAAATGAATCTCAATCATAACCTTTAATCTTACCTTCTACATTGAAATAGATAATTAACTTGCATCTTTTAATTGTGAAACCATTCCAATTCTAAGTAGAATGATAATATTATTCTAAACATAATAACAACAAAAATATGCACTTTGCTTATTTGATGATCACATAATTCAATTTTTCTTAAATCTACATAGAGTTATATTATTATTGGAAGCAATTATTAATCAGACAAACAATTCAAAACACTCTAGCATCTATGCATGATCACAATAAAATTGAAATAATTTCTCTCACACCCTCATAAATTATAAATTCATTTTTTAACTAGATAATTACTATCAAAACTAGATACAATCGATCCCACAAACAGGTATTTATATACTAAACATATAATAGAACCTTTTGAAAATAAATGCAAACAACTAATTTCCTTGATAAATATAGTAATATAGAAATAAATATGTTAGCCATGATCTGAATACAAAGATATAACTTGTTTCAAATATCATAGTATAATCCCATTTATCCATGGATTTTCCATATTTTAAGCATGCCAGCAATGATGTGATATAACCATATGCCAAAATAAAGGACCTTCCTTGAGGTCACTAGCTTTGAAAAATATAAACTAGTAAAATAAATTAAACAAAGCAAGAAATCACAACCACCAAACTAGAGTTAGCATGTCCACTTCACTTACCTAAAATGATTACACATATTATAGTAAATGAAATGCTAGATCCAAACACACAACATTTTTAGAATGATAAAAAAGTGTTTTCCTATGAATGATAAGTTATTGGTCCATTTTTCAAATGCAAGAACATTTAAATAATGTCATAAATTCAGTCAAATAGTGATAGACCATCTTACACAAATTTTCAATCTATTTCATACATATCAAATAATGTTTGAATGAAGGCATTAAGTTTATAAAAAATGACAATCATAAATAAATGATAATCAAGGATCAGAATTTTTTTTATATATACTTTTGATGAATAGAAATACAATGATAAAAAAATATTCATATAACCAATTCACATGACACAATTCATAGCCAATCCAAAATACACAGTCATTATAAATAGGTTATCTTCACTTAAATCAAAAACATTAAAAAAAAAAAAACAATCTTATTGCATTTATATATAATCAACGTATGCCTTATCTTATTCCTAATCTTTATTTTTTACAACAAAAATTTAACATGCACACCTCTATAGTTATATAGGAAGTATGTGGGAACAAGAATGAAACACTCAAATAAACTAAAAAGAAATCTGCCTTGATTTATTAACACCAAAAAATTATCCACGATCAAAATCATAATTGAAATAAAGCAACCAATAATAAATATATAGTTTACATTAAGATTATTAGAATTATGATATCAAAAATTGACTTTATTCTATAGGAACCACTTACAAGTCTAGCCTTACCATCCAAATCCAGATCTATAAGTATTAAGAAAGCTCAATCCAATATAGTCAAAGATAAAAGGATATAATTCACAAGTGTCACTCATAATAATGTTATTTTCCTAGAATAACATTGAAAACTAAACCAATAATTTATTTATACAAAGGCACACACAACAAACAAATAACAAAAGTTGAATTGTCACATATAATTCAAAGATAATATTTAAGACTAAGTTTGTTTATGCAAACATCATAGTTAAAATAAAGCATACTAGTCAATACCATTTTAACACATTTTCCAATGGTTAAATAATAAGATTGAATAAGGACAATGAATTAAAATAAGGATCAATTTTTTGCATTCTAATTGATCAAACAAAAATATACAAAGATGATAAAATTGTGTCACAACATAAGCTAAATAATGCTAGTTTTCCAACCAAGTTCTAATACATCACATGTACAGTTAAAAACTAGGACATGGAAATACTATCTATAAACTTTGTTGTGCATTAAATAAAGAATAAGTAAGAGTAAGATGGGTCTAACTAATAGTGGCCTCTAATTTCCAATCCACCGATCATGATGTTGAAAAACTTGTCCAAATAAGAGAATAAATATAAAGAGATGACAAAGTTTAACATGTAAGAAGAGCTTCCTTACACTAAACAAAATATCTCTAAATTTTTTGTTCCTGTCATTCTCAAAATTATAAACATCCTTGCTTAGATTATGCCTTTGAATAGGTATTCTAAACTTTCTAATCCAGATGAATGATCTTGCATATAACCAGTTGTTTGGTACCCTGTAAAGAAATGAAAATCAAGGAGAGCATTTGTCTCTGTTAAAATTGCAAGTTGTAAAAAAAATAATCATAGTAATAACTATATTCTTTAAAAAACTATATTGTAATCAATGCAAGTGATAAATCTTTTACTTTATTTTTTTGGTCTACGTTTCCTCTTTTTATTTTTTATTTTTGAAAAATCAAGTGAAAAAAATCAAAACATTGGAAGCAATAAATATTTGTTAATAGATATGATGACATTATTTGTATCAAGTACTAAACTACCATGTAGTTGAAATCACCACAGTAAAAATGTAATAGCTGATATATCTTATTTGTACTGATTGAAAGAGACTTTGATGAGATCTGGTAGTTCTTCTTTCAGAAGAGTTCCATTCAAAGTGTAGTCTATTTGTCCATTTCTATCTATACAACACATTGTAATGAATTTTGATATGAATATATTTGATTATGCTAACAATTTATACAATATGTAGGATCATCTATTGAAGCAATAACAGTGATGATCATGAGCTTGCAATGGTCATAGAATGGTTGAAAAGGTGAAGCATAGACATTTTTAACTTTCAAGAGGCCTTTAACCTTCAAATCAAGGAAAAAAATAGAAACTATCATATTCTAAAACTACTAAAATTATATTGTTTATTTCTAACCATATTTTTCCCTTCTCAGTAGAAACAACAAATTAGAGAAAGATACTAGCCTCAACATTATTTTTTGATAAATGTTTCAAATAAACATTTATATGTTGGTTGTCTATTATATCCAAAAAAGTGTACTTCCATGAACGAATAAAATGGGGGCCTTTGGCATCATTTATGACAATTTTCTTGAATAATAATATTGTTGTGTTTGATATCGACAATATTTTTTTAATAGGAAAATATACATGTTTATAATTTTCATTTATGACAAGCTGCAAAGTAATTGTTTAATGTTAGCACTTCAGAAAAAAAAAAAAAAAAAGGTGATATGTATATGTTAGATCAAAGTGAATTATATTTTTAAAACATGAAAAAACAAGAGTTATAAGCTTTTAGCATTAACACTTATAGTCACCATGTCTTCCTTGATATTATAATCTTTTAGACAATACTCATATTAGTTTTAAAATTTTTGATACCTTACTATCATAGTAGCCAATGAACCCATTGCATATGCATTATCTGATTGCAAAATATCATGTATAATGATATTCAAAGTGATTTTTCTCTCCTATAACACGATCATAATGTTTTACACATTTGATTTCATATCAAGGCAATACATCACTCAGCATCCTTGTTTCATTTTGACTTCTATTTTTATCACAAAGTTTGTAATGCACAAACTATTGCTAGCTAAAAATTGAAGCAAGAATTTTTCAATCAACTTGTTATTGATATTTACAATTATTATCAATTGATAAAACAATTTAATAATATCTACATGCACTAATTCTACCTTTGATGGTGAATTTGGACTCTTGATTAAACTAAGACCATAGACAACCAACACATCACCTTCAAATACATTGCCATTTTTTTGTTGAGAGATAAATGATTGATACTTGTATATTATTCTTTACATTTGCACTATAATAAAAAAAAATTAAATAAAATTTGAGTACATATGTTTTATATTATTGTATATTGACATTTTTTTCTTTGTTTCAACAAAAAAACTAAAACCAAACACAAGTTCCATGCAAATGAATTAATACACTACTTTTTATGAATAATATAGCTCCATAATAAGTTGTACAAAAGCAAAAATCACCATTTTTATGGTCTTTGTTAATTCATATTTATTTATACATCCACACTTTGTTTTTCTAATTTCTTATGCTACTCGATATTTATCTAGTTTGTCATGGCATGTTGGTCAACATTTTCCTCTAATTGCATATCTAAAATTTTTTTAAGCGCAAGTGAACACCATTAGCATTCAAGATTTTTTAATTGTTAATGAGAAAAATTAAACAAAAAATAAATTGTCACCAAGAAAATACAACCAATTTATCGTAGCTGAGAAATAAAATATTACCATTTTGTTGATCTTGTTTCTCCTATTTGCAGATCTTACTTGGCATATTTGGTTGGATCCATATCCACTTTCCTGGACATGGTTTTTTTTTCAATTTTCATAAGTATATTTTTGAGTAAAAGAGGGGGCGGGGCGGGGGGGGGGGGGGGGGGGGGGGGGGGGGGGGGGGGGGCGCGGATTATAACTAATGTGTTTTTTCCATTGATTTATGTATTTCTCTATTCATGTGTATATGATCATATTTGTATCATGACAAAATCTCCTAGATCTTCTTAATGTGACATTGTTAACTAGTGAACAACAGAAAACATCATGAACATGCAAATAAAAAACTTGTCATGTGCGGAAACAAAGTATTACCATTGTAGCATGTTTTTATTATGTTTAGTTTCTATTTATCAAATAAATGCACATGGTTTCCTCCATTTATAATGTTTTTCTATGTAAATCTTTCTTGACCATATTAATGGCTGAAAATTGTGAGACAATGCAAATACAACTGGTCTATGCATAATGCAAATTGGGAACAACACTTTTTATATTAATATATTCAAATGTTTATTCCTTTTATTTTTTATTTTACTTCTTTGATTTTCCATTGATTATCGACAGTGATAAATTTATTTTTTATTTATACTTAGCTTATGCAAATGACATTGCATAGAATAAACAACACATGTTTTTATTTTCAAATTCTCAATGTCATTGTTATTTTGTCAAAAAAAGGTCAAAGGAAAAATGCATGATGGCCTATCTAATATGCACAAAAAGCACTTAATCTAGTATTCTGAATATTCATATTTATGTAATAGTGATCTATTAAAGTGCATGCATTTGTTATTGGCATATTTGATATCAAAGAAAAACCATGCATATGCATTATTTTTTAAGGATGACATCTAGATATTGTTTCCTGAAGCGTATCAATATTAAAATCAATATCAAATACAATTTTGGTTTCAAGTGTCAATCTAGTAGCTATTATATCTATAAATACCAATAGCTCATATATCGGTACATTCGGTGCCAAGTAAATATTTATTCTTTGTATTCATGTATATAAATATGATATATCATGGGTCATTCTCTATTTTTGATGTAGTAAACACTCTGTTGCTTCTCAATACAATGTTTTTTATAATGCATGACATTATGTCATGCATGTTAATTGACAAGTGACAATCAAATTTTTGTGCAATAACTTAAGCACTTTCTACATGCATAGTTCTTGTTTCCTATAAACATAAAATGCTTGCATCCATAAGCTCATAGTCATGTTTTATACATTCTAAGTGAAATTACAAACTCCATGTATTTAGAAAGAAAACAGTAAGACTATCACATGTTTGAAAACCATCTACAAAAAATGGTAGCCACCATGTAGAAGTTTCTAGTCTTTGAATCTCAGCATTCACTCTATTGTACATCACAAAATTCCTAGGTTCTAATTTATTGAAAAGATATAATGATTTAATATTTTAAATCATAAAAGTGAGGTATGGACAAGTCCATGCCACTTAACACTATCAAGATAGAATGCTATTATGAGTCTTTATGATCTATGTATTATTAGAGCACATGCTATCTATACTAGAAAATGATCTCACACCATGGCTATAGTTTTTCTTATGTAAATTTTCCCAAAGATTCTTATTATCAAAGTTCAATTTTTGAAAATATGGTCATTTTAAAAGCTATGCATTTTTATTCATTGTAAATCTCTAATTTTAGCTTTATTAAATTATATCCAAACTATTTCTACATGTCCAAGTGTATAATGTTTGATAATTCCATCAACACCATTCACCAATCCATCTTGTATATCACAATTTCTACCAATCAGTTCCACTAATATGTTTAGTTTTAAAATACTTGTATCAGTCAAGTAATTATTTTTATTATTTATAATTATTTCATCAGATAATTTTTTTTGTCAACAATATTCAATGTATAAGTCTATTCATTAATAAGTGCAAGCATTTCTGTGTTGTGTCTTTTAACATCATCATTCTTGTGAAACAAGAATGGAAATTTTGGTCCATAAAGAGGAGATATATAATATAGATTATTCAAGTATTCAATATCTAAAATTGTCTACTAACAAGTTTTGATCTGGTTTAGGATGGAAACATATCGAATATCTCTTTGACAAACAACTTGTTGAAGCTAAAAACATTTCACATTGTCAAGCCAAAAAGTATATGTTATTTCTTGATTGAGTATCAACTCTTAGAAAATCCATCTATCTTTAGTAGGATCTATCTAGTAAAAATCACTGACAAATATAACATTAATATTTATTAATGCCTTGGTTGGTGTATACATTATTTTTCAAATTATGTTATCAATATTACCAAGCATTCGACTTCCCAATAAAAATAGTTCATCAATAAATAGCACAAATAATTTTTTATAGTGTTTACTCAATGTGTCCAAAGTATTTAAATCAAATGGCAACATTCATGTAGATGTATATGGAATTTGAAAATAGAATGTATAGTTGAGTTATTTGCATTGTATGTTGCTTTGCTAGTGTATGCAATAACCATGCCTTTTATTTTTAAAGGATCACTATCAAGTTATTTTTTATAGATATGCATCAAAATTTCATATATCACTTTCACAATAAATTTTTTCCTTGTGCTTGTTCCCTCTGTTAAGAACAAATTTTATTGGTTTGTCTGGCTCTAGAATTTTTTTGATTGCAATTTCCTTCATAATTGCTTCTTGTTCTCTATTCAGTTGCTTCTATGTCTATATATTCTTGTCTGCTCATCAAAAAAGTATGTTTGGTTGTTTGAAACATTTTCAAAGTCTGAGTGTTGACTGGTTGATGATATTTCATGCAATGCAAATCATAGGCTATGTCATGTGCATGAAAATTATTCTCGATCTGATCATTCTTTCTGTCCTCAGTAGTAGCAAATAGTGAATTGAAAGTAGTTTCTATATTCTCTACAATAATATCAATTTCGATCCATTTTGTTAATGGCTTTGCGATAAACATGCTTTCATTCCTTATTATTATTTTTTTATGACCAAGGAATGTATCATTCCACATGTTGAAGTTTTTATTCAATGTGTTTTCATTATCAGGATAAATAATAAATAACATCATCTTTTCTCTGTAATAGTTTTTAGGATCCACATGGATATTGCATTTGAATGTCATATAATGCATAATTTTTTACATTTCTTATTGTTTCTACATTTACGTACATAATATGTAACAAATTTAGCCAAGCACACATGTTCTAATTATGTTGGCCTCACAAAATATTTCTCTATGGGAGAAGCACATATTATATCTTCTAAAGTGTCAAGTCATTGTGCCAACAACTTTTGGATTTTAAAATGTAAGTTATTTTTGCCTCTGGTGATATGTTTATGAAAACTATTTTCCTCAAACTATGATGTAAAGGCAATGACAATATAATAGGAATTCCTTGTTGAATAGACATCTATTGATGTTTCAAGATCATATTCCCTAGTTTTATAATATCTTACAATTTGTAGTCATTGCTATGAACAATTTTAACATGCACCTTTTGAAATGTGTTTCTCAGTGTATGATCAAATTTTGTCATATAGTAGCAATAATATGTTACAGTCATATATGCATGAAGAATGAATTATGCATTTGTGTTAGCATACCATAATGTCGAAAGATTTTTTACAAATGCATTCACCCAAGCATCAAATGGATGTATTTTTAGCATTACAACTAGTCATAAAATACAATATCACAATGAGAATATATATTCTATTTTAGATAAGTTTGCCTCTTGTAAAAACATATGAAATTTTTTATCTTTGATATATTTTTTATGCTCAAGTTGAGAAAAAAATTTATGGCATTTTCTTTGTATACCTCATTGGTTTCATCTAATGGCTTTACCATTATTGTTTTTCGCATTTGAGGCAATGGAAAATTCAATTTACAACATGAATTTTTATGTTTTTTACATATGTTGATATGATGATGTGTTTGCATTTTAATCAAATCATTTTTAAGAAATGTCAAATCACAAGATATGTATCTATCCACAAAATCCTTGATTTTAGTATTATAGAAATCTCTATATATAGGTGCATTGTGTTCCCATAGCATGAAATGCAAATGCTCATTTCCTATATTTTAAAACTCTATCATAAAAATGAAATCCAAAACCTTTCCAAATAATTCTTCATTTTACAACAACACCTTTTTAAACGTATTAGATCTATGACTAAAGTAGCAACTACAAAGAACAAGATTTTTTCTTGTCATCATATTAATATTGTCTTATTCAATTATTTATCGGTGTTTATTTTTTGACAGTGGAGTAATTTCTTGCAATGCATGGCACAAAGCCTCCTATCAATGTTCAACATGTGTTATGGTTGAAAAAAATATTGGTGGTCCTAATTGACTAATCATTAAAAAATATTATTTTATTAATTTTCAAAATAGTTAGGTGATGTTTGAATGCTTTAGAAAGATCTATAAGTTATCGGTGATTTTATATTTTTTTCTATGTTGGCTCTATTTTGAACATCTTTGGCACAAATTTTTGTTTCTTTTAATTTGCCTTTGTGTATGCATGTCAAGGCACAAGATGATGCTTGACATATAATGATTTTGATAACTTTGAAAAAGATGTTAGTTATGTGTGTCAAAATGTCATTTTCCTTATGCAAAATTTTCCTCTTTGCTACTGTTGATATGTCACTATGTGTGTCATATCCTAATGGATAATAAAACCATAGAATAGATTTAGGAAGCTCATCTCTTCTGAGAATTTGTCTTCAAATATACCTAATGGTTTAAGTCCTTCTAATGGAGTAAGTTCAATGATATGTTCCTAGAGATCATGTATTGACTGCACATTAGCAAAATCATGTGCCAAAGACTCATTAACAGGGTTTGATTCATTTTCATAAGCATCAAATGCCTTGTACTCAATAGGCATAATCTCACCAATGTTTTTTTTTTCTTATTTTCTCAAAACTACTTTTCCAACCCCTATCAATAGCACTATTTTCTTGCTTATACAATGACACTTGAAAAAGTTAAGACAATGATTTCATTAATCATAAAGGCCTCACATTTCTTATTAAATATGCATTTTTTTAATCTAGATTGTGCTTTATATTTATTACAATTTTTTCTATGTCATTGATTTATTTATGTAATGCTTTTTGCACCCGATCGAAGTCCATAAATACATTTTTAATCATTATTGTCAAACAATATTATGATTATTTATATCTAATCTCTCATACCTACATAAATAGAATTCGTAAAGTAACCAATTTTTATTCTAAAAGTGTTAATATATTCACAAAAACATTTTTTCATTTCTCCTAACATTGAAAGGAACAATAAATATTGGAATGTTTCCATTTTCAAGAGATCTCTTCCACTATTTTCATATTTTCTCACCCAAAGTGATTTTTTTAATGTTTAATATGTAAAATCACAATCAAATGCTTTCACAACATCAATGTCAACTAGAATGATATCCTTTTTGAAATGTAATTATTCACAAACTACACAAGAATAAATCAGTATGTCTTTAATTGATTTTAGATAGTTGTTTATCACCCTGATACTTTATTGATCACCCTGTGTACATTCCAACTGTTGATTTTTATGAGATTATGTCATTGCTTTCACTAATTTCAATGATTTTTCATATCCATTTGAGCCATTTTTTTTCCTATTATTTATATTATATGTTTTTATTGCATTATTTTAATTTTTTTCCTCATGCACTACTTGTTTCAAATAGCATAGAGAATCATGGTGCCTATTTATAGTTTTAGATGTCTCTCTATAAAATGGTTTTCCTACATATTATTTGGAAAGATGAAAATACCTTGTTCTTATTTCTAAACCCTTAAATCTATCACTATCTGAAAACCCAATGGAAATATCTACTGGTAATGCATATGAAATCTGATCCATGCAAATTATTTGTAATAGCTCATAATAAATATGAAATATATCTATCTAAAAAAATGTTATATGTTTTCTCTAGAATAGAATAATTACAAAGTATTTTTGTAATGTTTTTAGTTTTTGCCAACCATAATCACATATTACTTCATAGAATGTTTGAAATCCATGAACAACAAAATTCATTACCTTCAAATCTACTTTCTTGATACGGCATTCCAATATTTGCAACATACATTTTCCAATCAAAAACATTCCAGGATCTTTTTTCTACATTTCATGCTCACAAAGCCCTAAAGAAGTCATTACAAATCTATTTAGCACTATAATAACATTCAAAAAATATTGCACCATATACCGACTAAGAGAAAGACCATAAACTTCATGTTTAGTTAACAAACTAATAGCATCAAATAAACTTTCACCATAGCTGGAGCCTAAACTATTTGCTTTTTACATTCCATGCACTTCCAAGACATGAAAAATAACATCCATGTACAATGAAATATTTTTGAAAATATTCGATAACTTTGTATTAGAAATCATCCTCTGAGTGCATTTTTTTTTTAATAATGGTTCAAAATGTCCATATGTAAGGTTTATGTCATGGAATAAAATAGAATGCAGTAGAATAGAGCTTTCTTTGTTAAAATTTAGATACATTTTTTTCTTGTTGTAAACCAAACAGAAACATGAATGTTTAACCATTTTCATAAACATTAAATACATAATATGTCACCCCATATAATAGTCTCACCCTGATCTGTAAGCTCATTTGTAGAAACTTTCATTAAATATAAGTGCATGCTTCCTTCACATATTTGATGAAAATAATATAATAGTTATGAATGTAATTGATATTCATTTGAGTGTCTCGCCTCTACATCCTCATTATTCAAATAATTCATAAAATAGTTAATGATACAAGTTCGTAACATTCCCTATTTGTAATGAAAATGCAAAAACACTTGAAATGCATCAAAAATGTAATCCCCAATAACATAATTTAATGATACAACTCTGAAAATATTTACATGTTTTAAATCATCATCAATATTTACAAATGCTTTCTAATTAAATGTAGAAGGGTTGGTAAAGTGCCCAGCCCCACCCAAGTTTGAATCTCATAGGATGTTTATAGGTTGGATGTAGTTATTTGAGTTGACTTAGTGGTTTCAGTGGTCTATGGTAGCCTTTTATATTAGTTTAATATTTCTCAGGGACTGGGTCCCCTAATTGTGCCCTAGAACTGGTTCATAGCTCTAGTCAAAAGTGAATATCTATTTTTTTTAAATTACAAATGCTTGTGTTTTTTTCCATTGATATGAGTCCACATCAATTTTTCCTTCTAGACAACATAATTTAATTGTATTTTATTTTATTTTCATGACAACTTTCTTCCTTTTTCTTTTTTCTTTTTTCTTTCTTCTTTTTTTAATTTTATTTTAAACTTTTCTTTCCCTATTTTTTTCTTTCAACCCTTTCTCCCCCTTATATATATATATATATATATATATATATATATATATATATATATATATATATATATATATATATATATATATATATATATATATATATATATATATATATACATACTTCCTTTTTCTTTTTTCTTTTTTCTTTCTTCTTTTTTTTAATTTTATTTTAAACTTTTCTTTCCCTATTTTTTTCTTTCAACCCTTTCTCCCCCTTATATATATATATATATATATATATATATATATATATATATATATATATATATATATATATATATATATATATATATATATATATATACACATACATACTTCCTTTTTCTTTTTTCTTTTTTCTTTTTTCTTTCTTCTTTTTTTTAATTTTATTTTAAACTTTTCTTTCCCTATTTTTTTCTTTCAACCCTTTCTCCCCCTTATATATATATATATATATATATATATATATATATATATATATATATATATATATATATATATATATATATATATCTTTTATTTTATTTTTTTGCAAACAACAAAGAACACCATAAAATATCAAGAAATGAAATACCAACTCCAAAACAAATCTAAATTTCTAGTACCCCTCATCACCACAAGGAAAAGAAACCACCTAATAAGACATTTTCATTGTCATTACATAATGTTTTTTAAAAAAATGACTAGCAACCATCATATCCACATAGTTATAATATACCATTTTTTCTAGAAACTAGTAAAATCCTTAGATGTCTGTTAGGGTAGGAAAACCTCCATATTTTGAAAAAATCACATTGTTCATGCCCATTTTTTTTTATTTTTATTTTTTTTAATAAAAAATAATTTAATTTTTTTCCTATATAGAAAATAATAATCATCATTTTTTTCAATAAAGGAAAAAGAAGAAAAATGAAAAGGGCAACAAAACATGGTCACATTGATCACAACACAGACACTCTCCATTGTTCATAATCTCCTAGACCTCTTAAAGATTCTAGAGCCTAGGAAAACCTAGCTGAACTAGATTATTGCATATTGACAAGGAGTCTAAAAATAATAATAAATAGAAGAACAATGCCTTACTAAATATTAACTGCCCCATCCTCCCCTTGTTTGGATTAATGCCCCTATGACATCTTTTCAAATTAATAAATACTCTTAATTTTCCCAGTTAATATAAACATGTTTGATTAAAAATTTAATAGCAATTTCACGTACAAGAAATTATTTTGGTCAATATTGTTACATGCTAAAAAATATTATTTTGAATTATTTTTCCAATTTATCTATTTTCTTTCCTCCTACGTAGGTACTAAAAATGTATATTTATCCTTGAGATCCTTAGAGAGATCAGATGCCTTGAAAGTGAGGTCCAATAAATAGGCATCAAGTCTTTAGTTATTAATGTTACTATTCCACAACACATGTCAAAGATGTCAGGGATCAATAAATCCCATCTAAATGAAAAGATGACAGGTTGACAGTTCTCAATGTTGTTACCCCCTGGACTTTCAATAAAACTCAAAGCCCAAGAGAGCTTAGCTAAACAAAGAAGAACTAAATCAATAACTATCACTAATGTGAGTCCCCTGAACCTATCACAAATTCCATATCCATGCATAGCTAAATTGAATAAATAGATGTCACGTCTCCATTTGTGAGTGCGACTAACTCTTTTAACTTGAAATAAATAATATAGTAAGGAAAAACCTGATCAAATGAAAATGTGCCACATCATTGATTGTTAACATGGCCAATTATCCTAACCTAATAGAGATGTTATGTCCTAGTAAGCCTATATCAAATAAATATAAAACACATTTCCACTTTCCATCTTGGCAAGACCTCTATATGTGTCAAATATGTCACAACCTAGGAAAACACTACCCAATGAAAAGGCATTGCATTAACTAATACATGATTGAACTTATCACTATTCAAGATCTAGACCATCTCAAAATAAACTATGCATAAAACTCTAAATCCTATAAGAATGTATCCTATGTCCATAGACAACACATCACCTACTATAAGAGAACAATATAAATCATTGAGCCTCATCTTCATGTTAAACATGCTAGCAGTTTCATAGATCTAAAACAAACTAGCACAAGGTGCAAGAAAGAGACCATAAACAACCAACACTCTAAATAAAATAGTAGGAGAATAACTATGGTCAAATACATAGAGCATAGGTAAACAATCTCTAGTATAATAAAACAACATTTCTTAAGCTTGTAGAAAATAAAAAAATTTACCAATTCTAAATATTGCTCACAAAATAAAAAAAAACCTGGCCCAAAACTACTTAAAAGTTATTCAATCAAATTGATAACCCACCAAGGAACCCCAGTGAATATGAAACCCACACCACCTCCAAAACAACAACACCTTGAACAACACACAAAGAAACTATCAATAAGATTGGCAAGCAAAAAAGCCACAAAACCCATCACAGGGAATCACCTGGAATGCCTTAGCAAAAAATGTCATCTTCTACTTCTGAGAAAACAAAGAGAGACTTAATAAGAACACAACACATCTAAAACAAACAAAACATTTAAATTAAATGCTTCCAAACATATGTAAAAATGCAAGACACTAAAGAAACCAACATAGGAAGACAAATATTCTTGTATAATTTGAAGCAAAAAATGCCATCTTATACTTCCAAGCAAACATAGAGATATTCAATAAGAATAAAACATAGAGGGAAAAAATACTAAAAATCAAAATCTTATAAGCACAAGCACAAACCCAAGACACTAAATAAACCAACACTAGCTCACAAATATTCTTGTATAATTTTAAACCTAAGAATCCTAACCCCATAATATAGAATAAACTAATATTAACACACTTTCTTTTTTTTCTCCATCAATTTCTTCAAAGGAAAATTCCAACCACCAAATGACTTCCCCAATACATTCGCATCACATACCTTCTCAACCCAAATCCTGACCATGCATAAAATCACATAAACCTTACAAACTAACATAAAAAAGGTGGACCAGATTATTGTACATCAACAATGATTCCTTCTTTCTTTTTGGTCATATAAAGCTACAACCAAAATAAAAAAATAAATAGAATAATAATGCCTTGTTAACTTCCACCCCCTCCCCCCTCTATGTTTGAATTAATACCTCTACAACCATTCTTCAAATTAATAAATGGTCTTAATTTTCTCAATTAATACAAATGTGTGTGATTAAAACTTTATCAACAATCGCATGTATGAGTAATTATTTTGATCAATATTTTTACTTATCAAAAATTATTACTGTAAATTACTTCTCCAATGTCCCTATGTTTTTTCTTCCTATATAGGCACTAAAAATCTATATTTTTAATGCAAAAATTTTGCATTTTTTCATATTAATTTTCATACCAAAACACAATAAATAGTCTTAATTATCCTAGGTAATACAAACTTTGTTTATTAATATCTTACAAGTAATTACATGTGGAAGCAAATGTTTTGATTAATGCTCACAGTAAAAAAGTTTCAAACCTAATGTCAAAAATCAAAAACCCACTCAATTTTCATTACCTGTAACAAGGTAAACCCATTCACCTCAACATCACCATGATGTCATGAAGATACTAGCAATCATATTAGCTTTAACCAATCACAATAGATAATTATCACAAATCTAACGAATAGGAAAAGTTTGATCAAATAAACACTCAACACATTGCCAATTCTCAACATGGCCACTATCCCAAACCTGATAGAGATTTCATGGTCTAGGAGAACATAGTTGAATTTAGAACTAACATGCTGTTAACTATTGATCTAGATAATCCTTGGGACCTATCATAGAGATCATATCTTGGGAAATCCCAATTGAATAAATAGACACCAAGTTGCTAGTTGTTAGTGTCACCATATGCCAAGACCTATCAAAGATGTTAGGGCCCAGGAATGCCGAGTTAAATGAAGAGGTGTCAAGGAAGTAATTGTCAATGTCACACCCCTTAGACCTCCTAGAGATCTTAAGGCCCAGGAGAACCAAGCCAAACCAATAAGTGCCAGGTAAGAAACTCTTAGAACATCATGTCCCCTACACTTGTCATAGATTTAGTAGCCATGGAGAGTCCAACTAAATAAAGAGATGCCACATCACTAGTTTTCAATGTGACTAGTCCCTCAGACCTGAAAGAGATAACATAGCCAAGGAAATCCTAACCTAATGAAAATATTCCATGTCATTATTTTTTAGTATGACAATTGTCAATATAGTGTGTCCCATGGACTTGTAACACATATTGTATCGATGGAAATCCCAACCAAATAAAGAGATGCCACATAACTATTTGTCAATGTGACCAGTCCCATGGACATGAAAGAGATAACATAGATAAGGAAAAACTAACCCAATGAAAATATTCCACATTGTCATTTGTCAATATGACCAATTCCCCCAATCTACCAAAAATGTCATAGTTAGTAAGAACCCATTCGAACTAAGACATGCCACATCATCAGTTGTCAATGTGACAAATCCCCCCATGCAATATAAATTTCCCAACCAAGAGAAAACTGGCCAAATGAAAAAGTACCATGCCTATAATTGTCAATGTGATAGTCATTCAGACATGTCAAAGATATCAACCCTAGCAATCCTTCATCAAATAAAGATATGCACATTACCATTTTCCAGATTGCCAAGTTCCCTGCACCTATTATATATGGCACATCAAAGGAGAACTTAACCCAATGAAAAGGCGCCATGTTGACTAATATGCAAAGGAACTAATTACCACTAAAGATCGTGTCTCACTTAAAACAAATCACACATAAAATTCAAAATCCTATACAAAATTACCCCATGTTCGTAGACAATACATCATGTGCTCCAAGAGAATGATATAGACTACCAAGCCTCGTCTTCATGTCATAGATGTTAGAGTTGGGGAGAGCCTAGCTGAATAAAAAAAATGCTAGTTTCCAAATTGTTAGTGCAACCATTCTCTTGGACCTCGTCAACTCAGAACAAACCATAGTTAAAATTTGAAAGCCTTTAAGAACATGCCCTTTGTCTTCACACAACACATCACCCACTCTAAGAGAATGATCTAGACTAGTGAGCCTCATTCACATGTCAAGAATGTCAAACCAAGGAGAGACTAGCTATTGGGAATAATTTTTACATTTATGTATTTATGAGATGGTAAATAGTAAATAGTAACTATGATTGATTTACGAAGAGGTAAATATTAATTAGTTAGTTATAACCATATAGTTAATATGATAAGTTTGTTAAAATATTATTGATATATCATTATATGTTATAACAATATATCATATTCTTTATTATATGTGTTTCATAAAAGAGATATTATAGGGATTTGAGAATCCTCGGGTATAGGAAATATTATCCTATATATTTATATATGTTCCATATGATTTTATTACTCAGAATTAATTAGAGTGAAAGAATAAATTTGTGTTGAAGAATTTATCTGTATGTTTGTCTTGACTTCTCTATGCATGAGTTAAGACAACATATCAGCTCTGCTCAGATTCTTATCAGTGGTATCAGAAAAGCTTCATCTTGCCCCTGTTATAGAGGTTTAAAAATGTGAATGGGGCCATGTTGCAGCCCGTATAATTGCCTCAAATTAATGAAGAATCTACATTGCATTTCTTTTTGGTGTTGATAGCAATAGGCAAATAATGTATTTATCTATTCTATTTATTTTAGTGCGTTAAAGATGTGTGATCTCTTCTACGGCTTGAGAGTTTCATTACCAAGCACGTGGATTCAAGTGTTATTGGATCTTTAAAACTGTACATGCTTATGTTGGTGTTAAGCCACACTCAGACCGAAGATGGACTGGTCCAAGAGGGACCAGTAGCTCAATGGTAGAGCACTCCAGCAGCGTATGGATGGTCCTAGGTTCGAGTCCTAGCTGGTCCATGAACCAACATGGTATCAGAGCCAGGTTCAGGCTAGGAGCCCCAAGCACACAAGAGGTGTGGCTTAGGGGGGGTGTTGGTGTTAAGCCACACTTGGACTGAAGATGGACTGGTCCAAGAGGGGCCAGTAGCTCAGTGGTAGAGCACTCCAGCAGCGTATGGATGGTCCTAGGTTTGAGTCCTAGCTGGTCCATGAACCAACATGGTGTTCACTGATTTCTTTGGAAGGAAATTTAGCCAAGTTATCTCCTGCTCTGAATAAACAATGGGGCCGCACCAATGATATGGTGACTTAGTGTAGTGTGTTATTTTCAGTGTGGTGTGTTTTTCATTAATGCTATGTGTTTTTCATAATAAGAACATAATATTCATGCTCATGATATGTAATTGTGTGTAATTCCAAACATGATTCCCTAATGTCAAGACATTGTAAAGTGATAGAAAGCACCCATGTAAGTCGATTCATGGATTTTGAAAAGGTTTGTGGTAGAGATATAGAAAACCACCAAAAGGTGAATAGTAGATAGAGGAGTTCATGTTCATATCAAGGTTTGTGGTAAACCTGTAAAACCATATGAGGAGAAAGGTTGTCTTTATCAAGGTCATGATCCAAATAAGGAATGCTACAAGAGGTGAACATACTATAGATAAGAGTGTGAATGTTTTTTCACCATGTAAAAACTATGGGGGGGAATGTTAGGAATAGATTTTACATTTGTGTATTTACGAGATGGTAAATAGTAACCAATAACTATGATTGATTTATCGAGAGGTAAATATTAGTTACTTAGTTGTAACCGTATCATACGGTAAGTTTGATACAATATTATTGATAGATTGTTATATGTTATAATAATACATCATATTCTTTATTATAGGAGTTTCATAGGAGAGATATTATAGGGATTTGAGAATCCCCAGATATAGGAAATATTTTCATATATATCTGTATATGTTCCATATGATTTTATTATTAATAATTAATTAGAGTGAAAGAATATATTTATGTTGAAGAATTTATCTATGTGTTTGACTTCTCTATGCATGAGTTAAGACTTCATATTGGTTTTGCTCCAAATTCTATCACTAGCCATAAAAATATGCCACTTCATCATTTGTCAGTGCAACCAGTATTTCAGACCTACCAAAGATGTCAGAGGTAGGAAAAACATGTCCAAACAAAGAGATGTCACATTGACACTTGCTAGTATCACCAAGAACCTATGAAAAGCTATCTAAATAAAGTGACACCACAACACTAGTTGTTAATGTGACTAGTCCCCCAAACATCTCACAAATGTTAGCCCTTTGGAGAGATAAGACAATTGAAGAGGAAACACATTGCCACTTGTCAACATATAAGCCCCTTGGACCTACCAGATATATCAAATCCAGGGATAACCTAGCCAAATCAAAAGATGTTTTGTTAACCAATGTGTATATGAACTCTTTACCCCACATACCTCGCCCAACTCTAAATGAAATATTGATGAAATTACCATCAAAAACCTCATCCATCTTAGAACAAACCACACATAGAATTTGAAAACCTATAAGAACATGCCATTTGTCTATACACAACACATCACTCATTAGACTCCCAAGCATCATCCACATGTCAGAGATGTTAGAGTTAGGAAGAGCTTAGTCGAATAAAAGGATGCCACTTTTTAAGTTGTCAAGGAAATCAGTCTCCCAGACCTAGCCAACTCAGAATAAACCACACATAAAATTTTAAACCCTATAATAACATGCCTTGTGTCCATAGATAAGACATCACCTGGTCTAAGAGAACAATATAAACTATCGGTCCTCATTTACATTTCATAGATGTCAAAGCTAGGGAGAGCCTAGCTGAATGAAAATATGCCACTTCACCAATTTTTAGTACAACCAGTCTCTTGATCCTACCAAAAAATGTCAAATCCAAGGAAAGCATGACCAAACAAAGAGGCATCACATCCCCAAATATTAGTATGACTAGGAGCCTACAAAAACCTAGCCAAATGAATAGATACCACATCATCAGTTACCACTGTGACCATTCCCTTGAACCTGTCAAACATGTCAGGCCTCGAGCGAGATAATCCAAATGAAGAGGTGACACATTACTGCATTTCATCATGGTAGGCCCTCAGACCTGCCATATATTTCAAAGCCTAAGAAAACCCAACTAAATGAAAATATACCGCATCAACTAATGTGCAAATTAACTCCTTATTTTTGTGTCCCTCATCTAGTTAAAGAAAATGAAATATAGTGTCAAGTCAAATTCACATGCCACTAGGACCCACATATTTATTTCATATCATTTTTTGTCTCACTTTTTGGGGATAAAAACATATCACATGCTCAAGAAAATAGATTATAGTCCATGTTTAATTTGTTAGATTACTTTTATTTTATTAGATGATTCAAGTATTTTTTATTTTATTAATATAAAATACAATAATTTCCCTAGTAAATTAGTCGTGTCATCCTATATAAACCAATATACATACGATAAACTATTTCATTTTGTATTTAATAAAATGTCAATATTTCAAATCTAATGATAAAATCAAAAAGTGCTCAC
>JARHVA010001345.1:3267500-3355000 GCA_037957365.1 Torreya grandis | reverse complement strand
TTATTTCATTAACTATGTGCATGCAAGTCTGAGCAGGGACAAGTTGGAAGTGGACTAGATGAGAATCCTAGAATAGTCGTCAGATTCTATAAATATCTTTTATGCGGTATCGAATGCCTGCATCAAATCTAGATTATTGCATTGACGTAGGTGTCTAATTCTACACAGGTTTTCTGTAAAAAATATTGACAGGATCTAGATGTGAACAACTCGAGCCTTCTAGGTTTTCTATCACCTTTCTTTTGATGTCTTCAGATCATGCACATGGATTATTACTCTTTATCAAATGGTCAAACCCTAGCTCTTCACCTTGGAATGATTGTGAAAAAAATGGGTTAGTGGGTTCACAATGTCGACCTGACCCTAAGGACCCTTATGTCAATGGGTATTGTCTACATATCCACTACTCTGAAGAGGGCCTCAAACATATGTAGTTTTCTCCTATGTGTTGACTTATATGTGCACAAGACTAAAATGTGTGATAATGAAATACATGCAATGACCTAGCTTGTAACTTGAAAAATATGGCTCATGGGTTGCTCTTTGAATGCTTCAAAGCTGTAGTATGATTGCTCAAATGACTGATATGGAAATATGGACAGAAAATGCAAATTTTCTCACTTGAATGTTTGATTGAGTGGTTCTTGGTATATTGCCTTTAGAGTTGTATATGATTGTTACATGAGGAATGAATGAAGGTTGATCTTTTATATATACCAAACTCAATTAAAAATATCTCGCACTAAATCACTTGACCGACTTTGGAATGATTGTGAGAAAAAAGGGTCAATGGCCTCACAATGTCAAGTTGACCCTAAGGACCCTTATGTCAATGGTTATTGACTACATATCCAATACTTTGAATAGGGCCTCATACATATGTAGTTTTCTCCTACGTGTTGACTTTTATGTGCACAAGACTGCAATGTGTGATAATCAAATACATGCAATGACCTAGCTTGTAACTTGGAAAGTATGGCTCATGGATTGCTCTTTGAATGCTTTAGCTCTGTAGTATGATTGCTCAAATGACTTATATTGAAATATGGATAAAAAAATACAGATTTTCTCACTTGAATGTTTGATTGAATGGTTATTGGTATATTGCCTTGTGAGTTGTATGTGATTGTCACGTGAGGAATGAATGAAGGTTGATCTTGTATATATACCAAACTCTTTTAAAAAAATATTGCATTAACTCACATGGCCGACTTTTTGGATACATTTTTTTTGCAAATCAACTGACTTTTAGGGACTGGACACTTTGGAGAAAACTGAATAGTTACATTGACATATATGTCTACATGGAACGTAAGCGTCCAGAGAGCTAGAAAATCTAGATACTAGTCCAAAACTGACGATAAAAGATAAACATTGGGTTTAGAGCATTTCATACAGCATAGAAGGCCTAAATCATCAAAATAATAAAGATCAAACTAAGATATAAGCAATTAAGCTTAAAGAAATAACAAACACAAGTCTCTAGAACTATAAAGTACAACTATAATAAATATTTTTTAAGTGTACAAAACTAAAATACTATATAAATCAGATTTTAGTAATTACAAAATCATACATCATAAAATACTAAAAATGACAAAAAAAAATTAACAATTGTGAATGACCTCTCAATGAATAATTGTGAATGACCCCTCAATGAGTAATTGTAAATGAGCCCTCAATGAGTAATTGTAAATGAGCCCTCAATGAATAATATCATAGTGTTTACATAAAATAAATACAACAATAAAAAGCAATCTTAAAGATTAAAATATATTTAAGCAAAACATATCTCCTCAAAAATGCCTTTTTAGATAAAAAATAAAGAGAAAGATTGAAAAACTTACATTAAATACTGCTAACCTTATTGGTATTTTTGTTTGTCCCTTATACAAATATATTAACACTTGAAAACCCAAAAAAAATGACATCGTCTTGACGTTCCTTGCATCATCGGAACAACTGCTAGTTTATATTTTATGTGTAATACGCTTACATTTCATTCTATAAAGAATTGTAAATATTGACTTGTTTATATTTTCTGTGTAATACACTTACATTTCATCCCTATGAAGAATTTTGAATGTTGAGTTGGATTCTTCCATATGTGAAATAAGAAGCCGGAATTGACATGTAGAGCGTACCTTGGAATTGCGAACATGGACTCAATAGAGCGTACCTTGGAATTGCAAACATGGACTCAGTAGAGCGTACCTTGGATTGATATTCTTGAAGATCGCTGATTGCAAGACGCTGAGAGGACAGCAAACATTTGCAAGAATTTCCCATAACGTACAAACAGATTTCTAAAACCCAAACAATGTAAATTTATAACCAATTTACCACCCTCAATGCAAATACATATATAATCAATTGTTCTAAAACGGGAATCGAAACTAGAAAAGATGAATCCTTACGCCGTCTGTGGGAATCGAACCCACGACCACGTGGTTAAAAGCCACGCGCTCTACCAGCTGAGCTAAGACGGCATGATGTTAAATTTGTTTTTATAAAACTTAGGGAGTTTGTCTGATTAATTGCGAACAAACATAAAAACGCCATTAACTTAGCATTTGTGTGGCATTCAAATGACCGTTTATTAGCCCTAGAGATTTATTCTATAGATATGATATATATTTTTTCGTTTGTGTTTAATTAAATAAAAAATTATATTTTAAATTGATTTAAAATATAAAATTAATTAAAAAATTATGTTGGATTTAAATATATGTATTAAATATTTAATAATTATAAATGTGATGTGTTATAATGTTATTGGTTATTTTATATATATATGTAAAAGTTGTATAATAATATTTAAATTATATGATCAATTTGTTTTTGATATATCTCAAAATATTACATAGAATAATCGAATTATATTATTGCATGAAATCATTGAATTATATAAAATATTAGTATTTATTCTATATTTTGTAAATAAATATATAATAGATTAATAATGTTGAGTAAGTATTAAATCATTGAGTTCTTTTGGTTACGCAGTGTTAAGTAAGAGACATCTAATTTTGGCCTTAATCATTTCACCAATCAACTGCAATTTTTTTGATATAACTAATTTTTATTTTAAATTGTTCATACATCAAATATATATTAGAAGTATATATCAACAACAACAAAAAAAAAAAAAAAAATTGATGGATTTTTTGTAAGTAAATATTCTTTTAAGAGTGGAACCATTCTCTAACATTATAATTTTATTCTCTTTCAAACATAGTTAGGTACCTCTTGTATAATAAAACTACAAAATGATCATATATATTGTAAGCTATCTTTCAGAACATAAATAAAACACTTACCATTGTGAACCTTAGAAATGACTTTCCTTTTTCTTTTCTTTTTAATTTTTTAAATAAAATATATATATCGAAAAATAAGAACCATAAAATAACAATTCTATCTATATATTTTATAATTATATTAAAATTAATATAAAACAATTTATATTAAATTTATAAAAATTAAATGTTCTTAACAAAATTATATTTATTAAAATATTAATAAAAAAATAATTAAAATAAAGAGTCCTTAAAAGAAATAATAAGAAACACTAATTTTTAAAACCTTCCATCCTTAAATTAAAAATATTTTGTGTTTAAAAAAACTTAAATGTATATAATTAAAAATATATGGTAAGAATAAAATTTTATCATTCATATCAAATTTAAATGATTAATTAGTAATGAAATAAATAATTATTTTTTAAAAATAATATATTTAAATTAAAAATTAAAATTGTAATTTATTAATTGGAAAAGATAAAATATATTTATTTATTTTATGAATAATATATATAAATTTATTATTATTTTATTTATTCTATAAATAAATAAATATATGCGAAATCAAAAATATAAAATAATTTAATTTTTTTAAATAATATCATTTAAATGAGTTTTTTAAATTTAATATTTATAAATTTAAAAAAAATTAAATTAAAAATGATATAAAAATATATATCATAGATATGTATTATAATAATAAAAATAAATTATTATTGATTTATGATTTATAATTAATATGATAAATTTAAAATGTGATTTTATATATATTTCAAAATTTTGTATTTTATTTATTATATATATATATATATATATATATATATATATATATATATATATATATATATATATATATATATATATATATATAAAGAGTTGACTAATACTAATTTAACTTAGGAGGAATAAAAAAAGAGTTGTTGATCAAAATGGTAAACTAATATATTTTTTAAAAAAAACTAACTTCTTGTAAAACCGTAAAGAAGACGAAATCAACAAAGGAAAGAATCACAAAATTTAATAATAATAACAACAACAACAACAACAATAATAATCATCATCATCACTCCTCAATCCACCTCCCTTTATTTTCGAAGGCAGGTATATTATCTTGACTATACAAGTAAAATTCCTTATCTAAGCTAGAGAGGATCACTTTCAATAATGGTTTGTTTTTAATCATTAAAGACTTTTTTATTTTTATAGATATAATGATATATTAAATATAAATATTATATAATGATTATTTTATATTTAATTTTTTTATTTTAAAAAATTATAAATATTTTGCACTCTCACTCTCACACACACACATATATATAATTTTTTAAATAAAATTATAAATATTGAGGGGTTGTTTTACCTTTTTGGGAAAATGGTGAGTAAAGTGGTGATTAGTATAGTAACAAGCGGTAAATGATGAGTAACAATCAGAGAATAAAATGGGATAATGATGGAAAATAGAGGAGAATGTATGGAAGGAAGAAACAATGGTGAAGTGGGAGTAACTGGTGATTAAGTTTTGAATGCAAATTGAAGGGAGATTTTTTTGTCTCTAGAGGGCAAAAATATTCCCCTAGAGGCGATAGATCAAAGTTGTCCACCTTTCTTCAATAAAAGATCGAAAGAGGTGAAGGTTAATGACCCCTAGTCATAAAGAATCAATGCCCTAATAAAAAAAATTGAATCAAAATTCAACATTCAACTCAAAGCAAAAGCCTTGGATTGGTTCTCTTGGGAGCAATTACCCTTAATTTTAGCAGCAAATTCTCTTGTAGAAGCTAATGCTATTGGAGGCGTTGATTTTCTCTTATCCACAAAACTTTAAGGAGACCCCTTTCCATGGAGAAAAAATAGGAACATAAAATAACAATCCTTCTCAACTCTATGTTACCTTGGATGATAGACTAATAGTCCATGTTTTGAATCGCATCCCTATAATGCAGATCAACAACTGAGTCATTGATTAATTCAGCAAGTTTTTTTTTGAAAATAGCTCTAATTTACAAGTTTATTTGGGCATTGCTGAGTTGGGAAGCTCTAAAGCATTAGATGGGATTGAAATGTCATTTTTTCCCTAGACCAGACATTAAATTGCTCGCTCAAGGGTATTTTTAGGTAACTTTTCACACTACAACTGATAGGGATAGAGGTTTTTGGGGAGGCCCTTGGTTCTTTCAAAATTCAGGTCTATACTCTTGAATTTGGAATCCAAACTTTAATTGGTTTAGGTAAGGTAGTATAAACTCCTTTATTGGGCTAAGGGTATTTTGAAGCATTGTGTTGAGAAAATTGGTCAATTTGTGTATTTATTTGATTTCACTTATCAATGAGAACTTTGCTCCTTTATTCGGATGTGTATTTTGATTGATTTAACCAAGGCCATCCCCCATTATTTAAGGCTCACTTATTCAATTGGATATTGGAAGTAATATTTAGATTATGAATGCTTACCTTTTAGCTACATTCATTGCAGCAAAATGATCATATGAAAAAGTGGTGCCTTGATTTAATGGTCATTAATGACACTTCTTCCAATAAGCATCCAGTAAGAAAGGAAAGTAAGTATGGGGATTGGAAAATGCATTTGAAAGGTGGTCAAAAGATGGGATTTTCTCAATAGAGGAAGAAAGATACTTTTTTAGATAAGCAAGAGTGGTTTTCTTGGAGACATTATTCACAATTTTTTCAACATGGTAATTTTATCCTTCAAACTAAGCCCCAAGATTTGATGAATTTGGGATCATCTTTACCTACAAATAGGCTAAAATTAATCTTACATCACCCCAACCCTAATTCTCAATCTCCTCTTGTTCCTCCAATTATTGTGGAGATCCTCATCCCTTTTGTAGAAAAATATTTTATGGAAAAAGAGAGGGATCTCAAAGCTAAAATGTTGAATTTCAAGAATAATGAGATTAATCAACCTCCTTTGGTTGTTTAAGAGGTTAAGAATGGGTTTTATTTCTCTCCCCAAAAGTGTGTAGTAATGACATCCATGAAAATCACATTGAAAGATATCTTGATATAGAGGTTGTTGGAAATAGCCATCAAGAATCAAGGGGCATGTCTTGGGAAGTGGATGAAACCCAATTCAAAGTAAGGCATTAAAAAATATTACACATTTTTTCAACTTTAAAACTCCATCCTTCTATTAGTATACCAAGCATCCATGAACCCACCCCAAGAAAAAGGATAAAATCCTAATTGATATTCAAGCTGACTTAGAGTAGGGAAGCAAAAAAAAACTCATTAAGATGTAGTTGGGTGGTAGGGGAACCCCCGCCACCAAAGCATTATGAAAATTATAATTTGGAATGTCAAAGATGTGTGTGTCTCTAACAAATGCCACTTAATCAAGCTGTTAATAAAGTAATCCAAGCCTAATATCCTCATTTTGAAAGAGACTAAATTTGAGAATAGTCAATTTGAGGTTGTCATGGAAAAATATTGTTTGAAATTTTCTAAGTGGATTGTTGAAGAAGCTTTCAAATCAACAATAGGTTTATTTTTCCTTTGAAATCCAAAGGTATGTCATATTAATCCTATTTTCTCAGATATCCTAGTTATAAATGTGCTTGTTAAGGAAATTGAAAATAAGAAGCATTGCCTTTTGTCAAATGTTTATGGGCCTATTGAGGTTGAAGCCAAAAAATCATTATGGGAAAAATTTTACTTCATAAATGGGGTGAAAAATGTAGTTGAGTGGATTATAGGGGGTGGTTTTTTATGAGATTTTCAATGTCTCAGAAAAAGGGTGGATCCAACTAGATCTCTTAGCCAATGAGTGATTTTAATAAAAAAAATTGAAAGAAAGTTTGTCAGACATTAAAACTTATGGGCATGGAGTTATTTGGAATAATAGAAAACAAGGGAACCAATTAATTTTATAAAATTTAGAAAAAAATCTCATTAACTCAAATATGCTTGTCACAGTCTTTTTTTTCCTGACTTCGAAATCATTTTCTCGATCTTCCCTATAGTCTTCAATCTTAGGAATGTGAGGATAGTTGGGACCCATCTTGAGATTTTTTTTCAAAAACCCTTTGCTATCAAAAAAAAAAACTTTATTATGTGTGACTGCATTGGAAAACCCACTAATGACTTCTCAATGTTTGCATAACCCTTAGCTGATTTATAGATGATGTGACCAAGGATAGTAAGAAAAGTTATTCATTTGATATGTTGATTGATACATTTTTTTTCACCTTACTTAGCTATTTGAAAAGTTCAATCAAAATTATTTTATCATTGAGATATCTTGAAAGTTTAAGAGGAATACCTTTAAACCTACCAACTTGGATGTACGTAGATTTCAAGAACTAAAAAAATAGATCCTATATTTCTTGATCAATGTAATTGCTTCATTCGATATCCTCGCTATAATATTACCATATATGGATCAAAAAAACATCATATTAAATGCATCATTCACCCTTCTGAAATGATTCTTCCATTTTTCATGAGTGAGTTATGGAAACTTAGCATACACCATGAATAGTTGTCTCTTCTTCATTTATGCCTAGAAAATATTTTAAGGCTACAATGGAATAGACCAGATGTGAAGTCATGTAGAATTCTTGTGTGAAATATAATTTCATCAACTACTCATGAATGTTAGAATTGATTATCTTAACCCAATCAATGAATTGATCTATGAGGTAAATGTTATTAATGAACATGCACATCCACTTCTAAACAACATTTGTTGTTTCATTTTCCTTGATCCTCTTTAAAAAAGTGATCATATCTAACAATTCCTCCTTGAAATCAGATTTGTATAGATTTTTGATAAGTTTGGCATTTATCCTTCTTTTGTTGATCAGCCAAGTTTGACTCAACATTTTTTCACATTTCTATTTATTGCTAATGCATAACTATTGAAAAAAATCTTTATTTATTTCCACAATTTCATCGTGAGGCTCTATGCCAAATTTTATGCCTAGAGAAGTTCCATTCAGTTTAACAATCAGTTTATTGTTTGTATATCTTATCTCCCTCTTCTCTAGATTTTAGTGTTTGGTGCATTCAAGTACTATTACACAGTTTAGCAATCAATTGATCATTTGTATATCTTATCTCTAGTTTAACAATCAGTTTATTGTTTGTCTATCTTATCTCCCTCTTCTCTAGATTTTAGTGTTTGGTACATTCAAGTACTAAGATTACACAGTTTAGCAAACAGTTGATCATTTGTTTATCTTTTCTCCCTCTTCTCTAGATTTTAGTGTTTGGTGCATTCAAGTACTAAGGTTACACATTGAATGGATACTAGAAATGCAACGGCATGTGCAAGCCCACTTTCCAAAATCTATTGCCCCATTGTAGTTCTTTTTGTTACATCGATCCTCTCCCAGAACTAATCAATGTCCATGTGATTCATATTACTATTATTTAAATTTGAAATTTCTGTATCCAAACAGAGATTTTCTGATAGCCATTGTATTTTAATTTAATTTGTGACGGGGAAGCTGAAAGGATAGCATCTTGAGCAATAAAATTCAGATTGTTGTAGACAAGGTCAAGGGGAAGGAAATGCTTTTGTGGGAGAACTGGGTTCAACACACTGGAATTAAAGTTATGCAAAAGTATTTTAATACTCGTTCAGATTTTTCTTGTGAAGAGACGAAAGACTTAGGGTTTGACCATTTGGAGTTACCGGTTCTACAACTTAGAAATAGAACTCAAAAAAACTGAATGCCAGAGCTTTTCTTTGTTTTTGTGGAAATATGAGATAATGCCCAACTCACAGTGGAGCATAAAAATCAGATGGAAACAGAAAAAGAACTAAAACTAACCTTGAGGAAGAAAGCAACTGAGGGAGAAAACAATGCCTTCTAGATCATAACCAGCTTTGAATGAAGAATAACTCGCCTTTAACGTTGTCTTTGATGACTCCCGTTAGATTTTTTAATATCCTCATCACAATAATCCACATTTGCATGCAAAAATTCTTATTATCAAACCAATGTGTTTAATCTTGTTCAACATTTTTAGTGGTATTTTATGGTTATGGTGAAAGCTACAATAGGAATTTTTCATGTTGAGATGATTTGTGAAAGAAGCATGGCTTGGAGAGGTATTTAATAAGTATATTCAGACAAATGAATGCTTAAGATTTTTTTTTGTGGTGAAGAGTTATTTTTAAATAAATTCATTAACATCTAGCTTGCAAAAACATATCTTTAAACATGCTTAATGAATCCTGTAGTTTTCTTGGTATGTATGTATAAACTTTGAAATGTCACTCATAATTCATTTTGATATGTTTTGAGTCCATTTCACTAATTTTGGTGGGTTTAGGATGCTCACTTTACTGCAATAACAAGTTTTCATATTTTAATTTAATTTGGAGCAAACTGCACGAGTTTGAGGAAATTGAAAAAATATGTTTTGAAAAGTTATTCAAGTTAATATGCCAATAGAAACGTTTGGATTACTTATAAACATTGCTTTCAAATCCCATAAGATTAATTTGCATTGAAGAATGAACCATCTAAAACTTTATAAATATATAACAGATCAAACTAAAACTTAAAAACTTTCTTAGTGAAAACTATATGTTTTGGTTCGAAATGATTTTGGAACGACATTTACATTTTGAAAATAATTTTTTAAGACATTTTGATCTTTTGACGATTTTGTCTCGATTAAAATGACAACAATCTCTAATTAAGTCAAAATGCAATCAAAACATGGCTTGGAAAATGCAAATTTTCAAACATTCCGAATTGGATGATAACACATTAAAAATGAATGATATGGTTCGCTTATGTCAACTATGTAGTTATAATCCCATCTTGGTCACTTTCAGACCTGACTACTTATTCCAATTTATTTTTATTTCACATTATGTGGCAAGCTAGGTCAAAGACATTGACAAAGCATAGTATGCATTTATGTCCACCAATTTAGTGAAGCACATATACATGAAGGTATGAATCCAATTGTGCATAGACTCTGAATAATTTGAACCTAAAAAGTATCACATGATAAGTACGTCAAAATAAGATAAGTATGATAGGTAAAATCAGTCGATCGATTATCCCACCTAAGACATTATTACTATAAGTGTAAATTACATCCATGTACATTCATATATCCAAAATTGATCACACAGAGGTAGACCAAGGCATACGCAATCTATATCCACTCTAAAAATATATATAACATAAAGGTGTTATCATTCCATCATATTTTATCTCTTTTCACATTTAATTTTTTATTTTAATAACTTTTTATTAATAATATGTATTTTAGGTACCAAAGTATATTTATAAATATTTTTTAACAGTATTAATAATTGTATATATCCTTAGAGGAATCATTTTACTTTATTTTAATTAGTACACATTTAAATGATGAAACATTTTTGTTAACCTTCCATTTTACAAACACTTGTATCTTCATCCTACATTTTCATGATTGTATTTCATACATTCATATCTAATTTTCAGATTTGTAGATATTTCAAGAACATAGAAATAAAACAATAACAATGAATTCTCTGAGAAGAGATGTTTTATTACTCAAAATTGCAACACAACTATATGCTTATCTCTAGAAAGAGATGTCTAATTTGCATTTCGGTTTATATCTTCATTTATACACATTTTGAAAGCAAGAGGAGGATATGGAAGGTCACCAATCTCGAAATAGATTAAGTGGTTCGACTTCTATATTTTAAAATAATATAAAATTTGAGAAATTACTATTTTCAAAAACTTACTATTTTTAGACTGCACTACTAAAATTGAAATTTGGAGTACTTCCATTGGGTTTTAAGAGGTCAAAAACTATTGATCAAATCTCTATGCTATCTCACTGTGTTTTCCTTGTTCTTATATTTCCAATGGTTCAAATGGGGAGTCAATTGGAGCTACGGTGCAAAATTTATGGTTCTCAGAAGTTCCATCATTAATTGGGGTAGAACCATCGCCCGAACTGTCACCTGAATTATTACCCGGATCATTTCTCTCTCCTTGAGAAGCAATGGTCCCCATTATATTAATATTCTTCATCAGGTGTGGTAGTTGTGTCTTAATTTGATTCTCAGTGAGCCAATCACCTTGGTGGCTAAGTTGGCCCCTTTTGACCACCCGATAAAGTGGAATAGAGCACCCTCTTATTGTCGTCATCTAGGTGTCCACAATCTGATCCTCCTCCACTAGAGCAAAACTCTATGGATCAAGCTCAACAATTTCTAGTTGTTCTGCTATGACTGAAGTGTCTAACAGAGGTGGATGATATGGTTTGAAGATCTCCACATTGAATATTGGATGCAGACTGAGGTAGGCTAGTAGGTTCAACTCAAAATCATTTTCTCTAAATTTTCTTGTGATGGTGTAGGGACCATATCACAGAGGCCAAATTTTTCTGTGTGGGCCTGAAAGTCATTATTTTTGAAGCCACAACCAAACCTTATCACCCACAACAAAATAGTGTGCAATCCTATGTTTTTCATGGCGTTGCTTATACTTTGGATTCATCTTCTCTAAGATGTCATGAACTTGTTGTTGGATGTGTTACATTTTTTCAATGAACTTTGTTGCTTTTGATGCCTCAAACCTCCCATGAGGTGTGTATTTCATGGTAGATAATGAAATGGCTATATCAAGTGGTGCCATGGGTTGGAACCTGAAGCATACTTGGAATGGACTGTGCTTGGTTGAGTTGTATAGGGCCCAATTGTATCCATGTTGTATGAAAAGAATCCCCTCATCCCATGTGCGTGGATGTTTAAAGTGATACATCTGAATCATGTAGACAATCAAGTGGTTCACCACTTTTGTCTAACCATCAGTTTGTGGATGGAAGACTATGGAATTCATCAGCTTGGTATCCATCATCTTCCATAGAGTGGACCAGAAGATGCTTAGGAACCTGCTATCTCGATCTGAGACAATAAACATGGGGAGACCAAAATGGATCCATACATGGCTAGAATATAGTTGATCAGTTTTTTAGTAGATATATTTTTCTTACAAGCAATCATGATAGCCATTTTTGAAAAATAATTAACCACAAAAAAAATAGTCCTTACCATGTTTTGAAGTGGGCAACCCTGAGAGAAAATCCATTGAGATAGATTCCCAAGGCCTGGTTGGTTCTGGCAATGGCATGTACAATCCTTGCTTCTTATTTGTTGGCTTGGCTATCATACATGGGGTACAAGATTTGAGGTACCTTTCCACATCCTTTTGCATATGGGGCCAGTAGAAGTGTTTTTAAAGAAATGACAATGTCTTTTTTACACCAAAGTGTCTATTTGTCTAACTAAAATGTGCTTCCCATATCATCTTCTATTGCTCTGTAGCTAAAACATAGATGTGCCCCATATGATAGAGGACATTATCTTGAAAATATAAATCAAAAACATGTTTACCTTCTTGAAGTGCCTAATATGTATCAGTAAAGGCAGGATTTGTTTCATACAGAGCAACCCAAGTGGTAGTCTTATGTCTACACAGGTCAAAAACTATTGTGAATGCAGTAATTGGTGGGTGGCTCAGACAATCTATAGCCATATTTGAGCTCCCCTTTTTTATGTTTGATTATCAGATGGAATTACTGTAGATATGTGACCCACTTTTGGTGCCTCTTATTTCATAGTTTGCTCTTGTGTTTGGATGAATTTTAATGGTCTGTGGTCAGTGTGGATGACCGTCTCTTTCTCCAAGATGTAGTGGTTCCATTGTTTACAAGCTTGCACAATGGCATAGAGCTCCTTATCATATGTTAGGTATTTCTTGACTATATTAGTGAAATTTTCACTATAATATGTAATAGGATGGCTATATTTCATGATGACAGCTCCCATGGCATATTTAGATGCATCTATCATCAACTTGAAAGGTTGATGCAAATTTGGCAAGGTAAGAACAAGGGCTGAGCAAAGTCTTTTCTTCAAATTCTCAAATGCCCTTTGTTGTATTTTGCCCCACTGAAATGTAGCTTTAGTTCCTCCTTTAGTCACTTGGGTTCGTGGCCAAGCAACATGTGAAAATCCAACAACAAACCTACGATAGAAATTTGCAAGACCCAAGAAGCTGTAAAGTTTTGTGAGGGACCTTGGTGTAGGTCATTCTTGAATAACTTGAATCTTATCTAGATTAACATGGACCCCTTCCTCATTCACAATGTACCCTAGGTATTAAATTATTTTCATCCTGAATGTTCATTTGTTAAGATTTGCATACAACGTGTGCTCCCAAAGAGTTTGAAGCACCTACAAACATGTTGCAGATGTTCTTTCCATGTTCTATTGTAGATGAGTATGTCATCTAGGTAGACAACCACAAATGAGTTAGTGAAGGGTTGTAGGATGTCATCCATCATCCTCATGAAGGTTGCAGGTGTGTTAGTTAAGCCAAAGGGCATAGCCAACTATTCAAAGAGACCCTCCTTAGATTTGAATGTAGTCTTCCAGACATTGATGAGATCAATAATAATTTGGTGATAGCCAAATTAGAGATCTATTTTGGTGAAGAACTTTGCACCATGAAGTTGGTCCAGCAAGTCATCAATCCTAGGGAGGGGGTAACGATTCTTCACAGTGATTTTAATTAGGGTTCGATAGTCAATGCAAAGCCTCCATGTTCCATATTTCTTTGGTGCCAGGACAATCAAACTGCCATAAGGTGAAGAGCTTGGCCTAATGTGACCCTTTTGGATCAATTTTTAAATCTATCATTTCATTTCATCATTCTCCAAAATTGATCTGCAATACATAGGACTGTTAGGCAAAGGTGATCCTGGGATAAAATTGATAGAACATTTTACCTGGTAGTGCAGTGAAACTCCAATGGGTGACTTGAATAAGTTATCATATTCTCTTATGATTTGTCCCATCTACTTATGTTTTTATATTGACTGTGTAGTCAAGAATACAACATCAACCTTCTTGAATTTTTGTGGTTTGACCACCATGAGAACAAATTGATTTATCTTCTCCACCAATCTCTTACATTGCTTAGCACTAATTAGGGAGATAGATGTGGGAGGTGGTACCTCCGGTACCTTGTAGTGCCGCATTCCAAGAGTGAGGGTAATTCTTTGGGTGATGATTCATATACATCATGTCAATCATACATGAATGACTAACCAAGGAATACATCACAAACATCTAGATTGACCACATCACATAAGACTTCATCTTGGAAAGGTTTTATTGCATATGAAAGAAGACACTGATGGGTGACACGGAGGTCTCTCCCTGGGCTCAACCATCCAATACTGTATGGCTTTGGGTGAGGCTTCATGGATAGATTTACACCTTTAACAAATTTAGTAGAGATTAAATTCTTTTGACTCCCACTATCAAGAATAAAATGTAGAGGCTTACCTTTTACCCATAATTTGGAGTGAAACAACCTTTCCTTGTCATTTAGCCTTTCCTCATGGGTATGTGATGAATCAACGATGGTATCAGGCTCAGCATCTACAATCTCTTCTTCATCCTCTTAGACTGTAGGTTGTGTATGAGATAGAGCAGTAGATGTCAAGTGTTGTGACTCAGAAATCAGTGACTTGATGGCTTAACATTCTTCTTTTGAGTGAGTTCTAGTTTTTTGGTAATCACACCATTTTTTAGTCTTCCCCTTTTAGGGTTTCTTATCTTGAAACTTCTTTTCCTTCCAATTTTAGCCTCATGTTTGACCTTCCTTGTCATTTTTCCATTTTGAAGGCTAACTTTTTGTAATTTCTTTCATGCTTCTGCTCAATCTTCACTACGAACTTGTATGCCTTGTTGAGGGTTTCCAAATTGAAGAGTTCCATTTCCCCCCATATGTACCATTATAGTCCACCATGATATTTGAGAGTCTTATGTTTCTCACTTTCTTGTATGCCCAATCTTGTAGACAGAGAATGAAAAATATCAGTGTAATCTTGAACAAATTGGTCTTTACCTTGGTGAAGTTGTTGCCACTATATGTATAGATCATCATATTCTCTAATGAGATAGTATTATTCCTTTACCACTTAAATGAAATCATCTAAATTAGGTTCCACCTCACGGCCAATGTCATCTATACTGAACCTCTTTTTGTACACTTCTCACTAATTTTTCATAGACAATGATGCTTTCAAAAGAGTAAAAGTGATCTTTTCTCCATCGATGAATTTATTTACAAAAAAGTAGGAAGACAATTGATCCAACCAATTTTCTACTGCATCAACATTGATTTTGCCTTCAAATGTAATGATATCAAATTTCACCTGAACCTTGATAGGTGTTGGGGCACTGAAAGGATGTTCCATAGATGAGGAGCCAGGAAGTGCAGATGAGGAACTAGAATTTCCCATAGGGAGTTGTTGGAGAATTTGGGCAAATTATTGCAACATCTATGCTTATTTCCATTAGAGGGATTCATTCACCATTTCCTTGAAAGGATCAGATGTCTCAATGTTATCTACTATTTGAAGTCATTTGGATCAAATAGATGAATAGTTTAGAAGCTCTATTGTTTTCCACCCAAGCTTCTTGTAGCCTGACCTCATCCTCAGGATCATACACTCTCAAGACAAACTGATCTGATACCACTAATCTAAAACTTAGAAGTTTTGATTGATAGATATTTTAAGAACACAAAAATAATATAGTAATAATTAATTCTTTGAGAAGAGATGTTTTATTACTCAAGATTGTAATACAACTATATGCTTATCTCTCGAAAGAGATGTTTGATTTCTATTTCAGATTACATCTTCATTTATACACATTTTGAAAGTAGGAAGAGATATTTAAGGTCACCAATCTTGAGGTATATTAAGTGGTTTGACTTCCACATTTTAAAACAATACAGAATTCAAGGAATTACTATTTTTAGAAATTTACTATTTTTAGATTGCACTACTAAAATTGAAATTTAGGACACTTATATCATATTTTCAAGGGTAAAAAACCACTATAAAATATTTTTTTTATCTCACCACATTCTTCTCATTATTATATTTCCAATGGTTCAAATGGGGAGTCAATTGGAGCTACGGTGCAAAAGTTATGGCTCTTAGAAGTTATGTCATCAATTGGGGTAGAACCGTCGCCCGAATTATTGCCCAGATCAATTATATTCTATGAGTTTAAAAAAAAACTTGGTTATATTTCCATCACTATATATTTTTAATATCATATCCACCGTTCATAAAGTGGTAATTACTACCTTCACTTTGAACACATATGTCTTTAGTGGTTTCCTAGAGTTTTTCCTCTCCATATTTATTATTTGTTAAGTTAGGGTTTCATACAACCTCTCTCCATTGCTTGTTCCTTGCATCAAGGCTCTCCCTTTTTTTAACCAAGATTATTATGTGAAAATTTTACTTATGTTAATATTTAGGTTTTTGGTGCTTATATAATAGTATGGGTAGCTTTAAATCTTATGTTATATTTATTTTGAGAAGGCAAAGGGGATAGCTTTTTTTACTAAGTTTCTATTATTCGTTATTAAATAATGGTTTATTATATATTACATGCTCATTTTCATGTGGAGTGAATAATTATAATATTATTTTCTTAATTTATATGATGATATTATTAATATTTTTTAGTTGAGTATTGTCATTGATGTTAAAGGTGCATATTATGAAGGTTGATGTCAAAGGTGATTAAGGACAATTGGCAGTGTGTGATGTGATAAGTTGCATGAAAGAGTTTTGTCATGAGATAAAGATAAAGAGATAATTTTAAAATAACTAATGTCATATGTCTGCATGATTGATATCATTATTAATATTAGCATAGAAGGTACAGGTCATTGATGCCAAGTGTATAGGAAGCATAGTCATGATATGAAGAGGTATATGCATGGTAAAATGAATGAACATGGGCATGTAAAGGTTGTATATAATATTTTGAGCATGTGAGTAAGGTATATGATCATTCATGAGAGTTTTAGGGTGAGCTTATAGGGGTAAGACCCTCAGTCTAAGTCTACATATAGAACACTCCTAGACCCTACCTAGCCTAGTGAGATATGAAGATCATATTTCAAGGTAAGTATGCACATGAGAGTATGGATAGAGGTGAGATAAGTTATTTTAGGTATGATAATTAATTTTTAAGTTATTTTTTGAATGAAAATGCATGAAAATTCTTTTAGGCCTTCTCGAGCTCACTATTTGAGGGTCTCAAAACCTAAAGAGGTATTTTCATTTGTTTATAAGCATGTGTATCCTATGCATGGGAGTTTGAGATGTTTATGAGAGGTTAAGAAGGGTCCTAGATAATATCTCCAAGTATTATTTTTGGATTCAAGTGATAATCATTTATGAACAATCGTTAACACCAAAACATGTGTTAAACCTCCCTAAAACCCTAATAAGGACTTGATGTGAAAGATTATGTTCAAATCAGCTCAGGATGGATTCAAATGCCTAGATAAACTATTATATCGTGTATTCAAATCTCCCAGGTACCTCTAGGTGGTGGTGGTTAGTCAGATGAGAGATAAAATGTACAAGTACAAGCTTATTTATCAATAAATTATTATAGATCTCAAAAGTTAAATTGGTTAAGAAGAGTAAATGGATGGTAGAAGAATTTAGAGACTCATTTTACATGTCCATGATGTTTTATGGATAGTCTCTATCCTTAAATTTCTCTAAATTGGTCATCTAAGTAAACCAATTGTAGACAAACCTAATGATGTGGATAATGTAAAACCCAAGCAGAGATGAAGAGATAAATTTGAGGGTTTGTTCATGATATATTGATATAATAAAAGTGCATGAAGAAGTTATTTATGAATTTTACATCATGATCATTCTTTAGAAAATATTTGGAGGTCAGTGTATGTGGTGAAAATGTTTCTCAAAAAATGTCTTGTTTAGTTTAGATAAGACTATGAGACATAAGGTTAAGAAATTGGTCTACAAGACCAATATTTGCCATTAGACCATATAAATTTTCTATCTAAGGATGTTCTAGAGATCTCATAGAACTATTTGTATGCATCAAGATTCATGACAAGTCTCTACACATGCATGAGAGGTCTAACTCTTCACGACTGATTTGTGAGGTGATTTGACAATTCTAAGTAAGCAAGCTACATAGATGTTATTGAGACCTTATTTCCTATGTGAAGGTGTTTAAAACATTTGGTGATGATGTTGAGGTCATGTAGAATCTATCTTCATGTTTCATTTGTCATGTTTGAGTAGCTTAAGGGTGTTTAAGCTTCATTATTGTAAGAGAGACTTTTGAGGCACACATGCCTAATAAAATAATTTGTCTTAAAGGAGATTTCATGGTGTAGAGATATTTTAAGCTCTATATGAATTTAAACAAGCTAAATCCAACTCAAAATACAAACTACCTAATTAGTAAATATTCAAGAAACAAATTAGAATGGTATGAACTTATCAATCCTTGCTTTCAATAACCTCTTTCCAGGATTTACAAATGGATTGATTAAGTGATTAATGGCATGTAAAATTAGATTAACATGGATGGCATGATATTAGATTTTGATAATGGATGCTTGATGGTTGATTATGGATTCATTTTGACATGGTTTCCCTACAATATTTATAGTTAGTTTGAGGGTGGAGGGAGATCTTACTTTTATATACAAAGGGATGGAAGATCAATGGTCCAAATTCAAATTTAGGCCATTGATATCAAGGGCTAGGAAATTTCCATGGAATTTTTGACTCCATGAAAATCTATAGAATTCAAAAATTATAGAGAAGGGGGCTAGTTTGAATAGATTTATGTATTTAAAAGAGTTTATAACTCTCTTTAGGAGTTAATGATGATTAGAAGAAGGCTAGGTGGGGATTATAGAAAGATTAGGTGACATAGGGATGTAGGGAAGGCTAGGGTGTAGGTTAGTAGGTGGTAAGTGGGGTTATGATAATTTTAAATTCGCATATAATGGATAAATAGGATTAGAATATGATAATGGGAGATTAAGAAGAATTAATGAGGTAATGGGGTAAATAAGGTTACTGAGTGTAGGATAATGGAAGATGGATATTAGATAAATGGTTAAAAATAGGATAAATTAGAGGGGTGAAATAGGTTAAATGGAATTAGTGTCAACTAATAAAAATATTAGTTGATAATAATGAAGTGAATGATTTTAGGTGTATACATTTTTCCCCTCTATTAAATGGCATTGCGAGTAGAGTGAAGTAGAGGGAGTAATGGTCTTTCAAAGAAAAACCATGTCATGGATGAATGTTAATAGATGATGATAGGGAATATGGTGCCCCCTCAAGGGGACATGAAAGGAAGAATGAGTTGGATGGTCAATATAAAGGAAGAAATGATGGGTGGAATACAATGGAGAGATGAGGGGATGGGAGGCCAAATGTGTGAATGATCAGTGGAATATAATGGAGAGACAAGGGGATGGGATGCTAGATATGTGATAGAAGATGATGAGATCGACATTAAGTAATGAGATACAAATTTATAATTATGCCCCTATTAAAGACACATGCACAAGGAATACATATGATTGGTGCCATGGTTATAGACACATCCCAAGGGGGAATAAACTATAATAGGATGATGATAGGATTAAAGGACTGTAAGCTTTAGACTTATCCCAAGAAAGGACACATGCTAGGGAGAGATGTTGACCAAGATAATACTATGATTTGATAATGATAGTAATGGGTATATCTCAAAGCTAAAGTTGATCAATATGATGAAGATAATGAAGAATATTGATGTGATCGAGTGACTAAAAGATTGGGCTGAATTGTATCAATTCAATGAGCCATAATGTTATGATGCCCTTATAAATAATATATGTAAGGGAATGATAAGGTATAACTTGAATAATGGGTGATTGATGGAAGAAAAGGTATATGTTATGATTTGTTGGTCCCAATCAATAGGTATGATTGATTGATGGAAAATATTAAGGAGATGATGATGGTGATTGATCCATAGATTGAATGATTATGGCTCAAGGATTTGACTAATAAAATACTAGAGGATGATAAGGGATAATGAGAGAGATAGTGGTTGAGCTATCTTTGAGCACTAAAACATTGCCAAGTACTACCTACATAGTCTAAAAAAACCTTAGGCTAATGTAGTTATGACTCAAGGATGCAAGATAACAATGAGGGAATAGAAGATGATGATGATGATAATGATTAGTAATTAGAGGAGGATGAGACTTGTTAGTGAATTGAAGGATATGATTTGGATGATGAGAGGAAGATGATGAGATAAATAATTATATCAAGCCATCACAAATGCCATAAAACTCATCATAGTCTAAGTAATACAATAGATATAGCACTTGACATTATGCCCCATGATATAAGTATGACCAAGAGGAAATTATATCAAGGTGCATGGGAAAATAGAAAACTCTACATCTTTGTTCATTGCCAAATAGAAAAAAAGAGATATGACAAACATGAGACAAACAAGATATATGCATGACATGCAAATAAAATAAATAACACACACACACACACACAAATATCTACATGAAATGTCATAATGTCTTGCCTAATGATAGGATGAGTTATTGGATAATAGATTGGATGATCATGATGTGATTATGGACCTAGGATTGAATTGGATTTGTATAGGGTGATCATGATTAGGATTAAGCTAAGATGTTACCCCTAGTTGAGGATAAAAGGATGAAGGATGGGAGAAGGTCTTTGAATATTGACTTAGTATTGAAATAAGATCAAAAAGTGGCCAAGGGGGGTGATTAGACAAGTGATTACCAAGGATTACCAATAGATAATACCTGCAAGGATCTAATCTAGAAAGGAGACTAATAGATGATGGGATCAAATACCTTTTACACTAGTAAAGAGTAATTGGATGGGTGCTTGGTATGAAAATGCAATGATATAATAATGATGGGATCAAGTACCTTCTGTATTGGCAAAGGGTAATTGGATGGTTGTCAAGTATGAAAAGGCCCTGATAAGAAGTGATGGGTACCAGATTAAATTCCATGATAAGGTGATGTATGCTGATAAGACCTGGCCAATAGGATGAGATGGAAGATATAAAGGGATGGGCAACAACTCCAATTAGGTTTCAAGATAGAATGTGGTATCCAAAGTAGGGAAAAATAAGAGATGGATGGAGATAGATGCAATTAGGGGATCAGGCATAAGACAAAACATGATGAACTCTTTTTTGATTTTTAAGATTTTATGATTTTTTATGGTTTTCTGGACATATTTCAATTTTAGGGATTTTTAGAATATTCATGTACACTATACAAATAGGGTTACTTATCAAAGGGAATACCGAGCCTAGTAACCAAGATAAGGATGGAGGGACGATGGATGGGATGATAAAGGATGACGATGATGGGGACCAAGGGTGAATGGATTAGGGATAGCTAATGACCTCATCATGAAGGAACCAAATGGTTATTTTCCTGAGTGTCCATTGGAGGGTCTACCAAGAGGAGTTAGGGATACCTATTAAGACACCTTCCACTTCCTTACAAAGGTAAATATGGGAAGGGAGAAGAGATAAGATGCATGATATGATGGTGGATGATGAAGAGAAATAATGGATCAAGGGATAAGATGATGGGTGATATAGACAAAGTGGACAAGGTATGTGACAAGTGGGATAGATGGATGAGGATATAAAATGAATGAACTTGCCCCTAAGTATTGAGTAACAATGCAAATAATAGATTATTCTACCATGATGCTGAAAACTAGTTTTCATCATGGCACTTGCCCAAGGCGCTAGAAGACTAGTTTTCATGATTGGATGAATGATTTTTTTTTACTTTTTTTATTTTTTTAACTTTTAGATGGCATATCAATTTATTAGATGATGGGTGAGATTCAAGGTGTAGTCAATAGATGGATTATTTAGCCAACACCTATTTTAGGGATGTGTGATACTAGGATCATTTCATCACTAATATATGGATTAGAGTCTATGTGACCTTTAATGATTTTTTATTGTAACCCCTCTAGATATCTAGGCTAGGTGTCTTAGTTGTCCTTAAAAGAGATGATGCTACCTAGGGAGTTGATGGGAGGTATGGATTTGATTAGATCATGATGTGGAGGTATCATACTTAAATGGATGATAGGACTAGATTGGATTATGGGTTTATGATAAGATGGAATGATAGATGATGGAGGATTAGGATTAGGATAAGACAGTATGATGGGTGATGGAAGATTAGGACTATCAGTCACATACATAATTTTGGGTGTTGGACATGCTTAATTTTATTGGTGCTAATGGATAAAAGACTTCAAGAGATCCAAGACACTTTGACTTGGTGGTTCATCTCTATTCTGATTATTTGATGAATGATCATCCATGCTTATGATATTATTAGAATTTTGACTACCCCCTGGTGCATGATTTTGGGCTTCACTAGGGGATATTGATCTTTTACTTGATATACAATGATTTTGACTATCCCCTAGTACCTGATATTAGGCTTCACTAGGGAAATATGCTTTTGGATTAGGCTAATGATTTGATTCTTCTTGATTTTTATTTGTAGTATCAAAGATGGTTTGATCACGATTTGTGACTTTTGGTGTATAGTCTTTGAATTTTAAGTTTGTGTTACTCCTTATGTTATTCAAGTAAGGGTCCAACATTACATGTTCTTGTTCATCCTTATGAAGGGAGGTCATTAAATGATCTTTGATGGGAAGAAAGGGATATATGATAGAGGAAGGTGATGGAAATGGTATGATGAGGTTAATGAGTGGTGATGGGGCAAAATAATCTTCACAGGGGTTCCTAGGAGACCCAGTTTCAACATTGGAGAAAATATCCTCAAGATCAACAAAAGGATCACTAGGACTAGCTATAGTAGACATATCCAAAGGAGGATCAAACTCACTCTAACTATATTCTATAGAAAAAGCTTGTAAGAACTCATTTATGATGTCATCATTTGGAATGGAATCAAAATATATGCCTAGTAATGAATTAGAGGTGTTTGGATTATAGATATCCTCTAAAAGATAGGCATTGGCAACATTAATGAGGGATGATGTTTCTAGTGAGGAATATGATTTGGATATGGGTGTTGAACATGATGCTAGAAATGATAAGACCTTAGATGTTAATTTTAAATCTAAGTATGATGTACAAGATATAATGTTGTTATTTGTAGATGCATGATCCATTATTGACCTCTCGATAAGTGGTATTTGAGGTGATGGGTGAGAGGGAGATGATGGATGAATGAAAGGTTCAATAATTATAGGTACATGGATGGAATTATGAGAGATGAGGGGAATAGGATCATAAGGAATAGACTTGGTTATGATGGAGGATTTTTCAAGAATAGGGATCATGTAGGATGGGTGTGGTGTCTTGACCTTGGTTTGGAAAGGGAAGAACTTGATCATGATTGGGAAGGGAATCTTGGCATTCCTCTTTTTTTCACCCAAGGATGTGGATTCATCTGGTTCATCATCAATTACTATATCATCACGATCAATGAGGTCTTGGACAAAATATTGGAAAGGTTGACATCGATTAAAGTATGCCCCCAACTTCGGTGATATTCACAGTATTGATTATCTTTATACCAAGAGGGATTAGGTTTAGTGGGATCAAGATTTTAGATAGGCAAGTAGACCATCATGTTAGTGATGATAAGTTATTTGGAAAGGGCTTCCAATGATATGGGAAGGGGAGTATAAGGACCCACCTTTCTTTGTGATTTGGATGTAGAAGCATTTGACTTATGATCAGATGGTTTTAGATATAACTGGGTGGATGGATTCAAGGTGGAAAAGATTAGATTTCCTTTGCTAGTATGGGAATGGGTATATGGTGGTTTATGGATAATGTATGGAGGATTGGTATGAGATTCACATGACAGGGCTTGGATGGGAGGTAAAACATGTTGAAGGGGATCAACACCTTTAAAAAGTGGTACACCCATCATAATGAACTTCAAGAGAATATAATACCTATGGGTAGCTATGTATTGGTCAATGAAATTAGGGTCTAGTTCCATGGTGATTGGTTGATAGATGATGGATGATGTAGGTAGGATAAGGATTGGATAAGGCTCTTAAACAAAATAGATTAAAAGTTCTGAGATAGTATGATAGGTAATGATGGAGATGAGATAGACTAATGGGCTAAGGACTATGATAAAATGTTAGAATAATGGTGAAATAGGTTGTAACAACTTATCAATAATGCTTGGTTGTCAAGATAGCAAAAGGATTAGGAATGTGATGGGTGCCTAATATTCAAAATTAGCAAGAAGACAATATGATGGGTGCTATTAATGAATAAGGAAAAATGATTGGACTAGATTATATTGATGGGTTTGATAGATTGAGAGTGACAATGTGACAAGATGCTAACAAGATATTTACTATGTATGATTATTTGATCAGAGGATAAATGATAGTGGAGTAGGATGATAGGATGATGTGGATGATAGGACTAGCTCAAAACCTTAGACCAATTTACTCAAGATGGGATGGGGTAGGATTAGGTGATGAAAGTAATTAATATAATGGAATAAGGATAAGTATGATGATAAGTGATGATGAAATGATAAAGGAGTAATGAAAGGTGGATGGTTTAGACCTGTATGTGACCTAGAATCAAACTAGGATAAGATGAGGTGATGACTAGATGGGTGATGAAGGTAAGGTCAAGACAAGTGATTGGGTATGGATTTAAGATAAGATGTGGATGATGAGGTATGATTAGGATGTGATTAGGGTGTGACTAATGATGTATGGTTATAGTGCTCATATGTGATAAAAAAATATGTACAAGAGAGTGAATCATGTATAAAAAGGTAAAACAAGGATATACAAAGTGATGGGGTAATAAGACAAGATGGAATGGGGATGATTAAGATTATGGATGAGGTGGACCTAGGATATAATGTGATATGGTAATAATCAATAATATGGTTTGATTGATGGATAAGGCAAGGTCAAAGTGAGGTGTGATTAATTATGGATGAGGTGGTCTTATGACAAGGTGTGACTAGGATGATGAGTGGATGTGACTAATATGGGAGTCTAGAAGAATGTACAAGAGAATAAATTATGTACAAGAGGATGAGGCTAGGATACATAATATATGACTAGGATTGGGTGGATATGACTAGGAATGAAATCAAGATGGTAATGATGATAGGAAGGATTTTTAAAATAAGATTAAGGTGATAGGGGGTATGACAAATGATAAGTGGATATGGTTAGGCTAGGATGGGATGAAGACAAGATGGGGACTGGGAGATGGATGTGTAAGATAAAAAATTAAGTGATTAGGATAGGATGTCACTAAAATGATGTATAAGGGAATAAAATTATGTACAAGGGGGGGTGATACAAGGATATACAAGATGTGATTGAAATATGAGACAAGATAATATGGGATGAGGAGGACTATAGATGAGGTGGGCTTAGGATAGGCTATGAATGATGAGATAAGATGTGATTAGGGGTGGTGATGGATGGGAAATATGAATGATAAGTGAGACTATGATGGGATAGGACTAGTATGATGTACAAGAAAATAAGATTTATACAAGGGGATGAGACTAAGATATACAATATGATGATTAAGATGATTAATGATAGGGGATATGGTTAGACTCAGATGTGATATAGATGATATGGTAGATGGGATTTAAAAATTGATATAAGATGTGATTAATATATGTGAGTGGATGAGGTAATGGGTATATATGGTTAGATTAGGATGGGATGGAGATAAGAGGGTGATTAGGAAAGGATGTACAAGATAATGGGATATGGTGAGACTGAGAAGAGATGAGGTGATAATGGTGAGTGGGTGATGATGTGGACTTGGGTAAGGATGTAAGATGTGGTTGGGGGTAAATGTATGACTAAGGATGAGTGGGTATGAGAAATAAAAGGATATATAAAGAGAGTATGTATAATGATGAATAGGATATACAAGATGGGATGTGGTTGACAGGGATGTGGATTAAGATGAGGAGTATGACAAGGATGATGACTAGGATGTATAAAAAAGGATGGTGGGGGAGTTATGTAAAAAAGTGATATAATGATGAGGATAAATAAGAGGATATATTCAAATTACCTAGATAAGATATGGATGGGTAAAATTTTGGCTCAGCTCACAAACAATAAGAGCTTAGAACAACACACACCCAATCAAGCAAGACACAATCAATGATTATTAAATTAATGGGTGTGTAACTCAATGCCCACACCATCTAAAAGCTACAAAGGTGAGGCTATAGGCTGGTAACCCATTAAAATTTTGATCTAACCCTCTCGACCATACTTGCACTCAATGGCTACTTTGGTGTTAATATTGATGCCTATAGTGGAACACTTGTTACAACTAGAAGGTCCTATACTAGGTTGAATGCACTCTCTAGGGGCATCCCTGATATACATGAAGGTACACTATGGCCCAAGTCTATATAGGGTTTTGTCTAATGCCTGTTTTATAGAGTTAACTCTTCCCCTTCATGGATGACCTATATGGGGTCAACCACTTTGCCTAATGATAGTTGTCCTTGATTATTAGACTCCACTGGAACATGGAGTTTGGTTAGTGCACAGTGATGAAATACACAACACTAACCCTTATACAATAAGCTCGTGCATGGGTGTCAAATCCACATCATGTTCTATCCTAAGGGAGGGCTCAACAAATAGGCAAAACACATGATATGATTAATTAATAAATCTACTTATCTATGTGTGATGGTATGATATGTAGTCATGGTTCAGGGGTAATTTGGGCTTTGAGAGAGGCTCAAAATGACTCAAAATTCATGAAAATTGACCCAAACATGACTATAAAAAGGACAAAAATTTAATGCAAAATTGCTACCATAAAATCCATAATCGCTACTGAGAAGGACAAAACTACTACTTACAAGTTGTAATTTTGTATAAGCTAGCTGACCGGGATGGTTGACTTGCAAAACTGTGACTATCAATCAAAACCATGACTGCATATGACAAAATTATGATTAGCTATACAACAATAGTTGTAGCTTTATCGTAAACCATATAATCGTGACTCAAAATAATAATCCCTCTATTAAAATTAAATCAATAGTTACGATATTGCAAGAAATGACAAAAAAATCAAATTTTAGATTATGATTTTATGTAGTTTATGACAGATTAATTTAGATGCACAAAATTATTATATATAAATGATCATGACAAACTATAAGCTAATAGTTATGATATTTTCAAAGTTTGGGATTAGATATATTAAAAAGATATTTTAAACAAAATTTTGTCAAATTAAGATGTTAAAAGAAGTGATTTTTAATTTAGATCTGCTCTATGAAATTACATATGATAATTTTTGCAAAATGTATTAGCTCAGAATGATAAAATTTGACAAACTAGGATAAATGATGAAGTTGTAACTAGGGATTCGATACCGTGACTATGCAGTATAATATCATAGGTCTAAAAGGGTTGAGACTTTTGGTTTTGTAAAAAAATGGGGAAAGGGGTAAGGCCTGATTTAAGTGTGTTTTGGTCTTCACTTGATTCCTTGGACTCCTTCCCTACTAATCCTACAACACACAAACCAAATAAAAATTTGATAAAAATTGGGGTTAGGTGAAAGATATGAGTATAAATCAAAAAACCCCTAAAATTTTGAATAACAGACTATATTATAATAGAACCCCCTATAAAAACATAAATTGTTACAAAAAAACCTAAAAATCAAAGGACAAAGATCATTTCTTTAGTGATTTCATGAAAACTAACAATACAATGACTCTCATCGATAATACCATGATTAGCACAATAAACCCATGACTGGGTAAGTCACAATTTTGTCAAAAATGGACCTGCAACATAAAACTATTATCAATGTATAATATCATAACATGGATTGACAATTGCATGATTAGCAGGGTAATGTCATGACTGGGGCAATGGTGGGATTGTTGAAAATAGACTTGCAACACAAAACTATTAGTAATTTGTAATGTCATTATTGGTATATGAAAAATTATGACTCACCTAACAATATCACTAATTATGAATCATGGGATTATCAAAGGGTAGAAACCTGCATGGCTAAGACAAATAGTTAGCAGTTAATCTTGGCAATGAAAGTAAATTCATGACTTACAAGGGCAATACCATGACTACATTAGACAATCTCACAACTATTAGAGCAATATTGTGACTGCAACCTATGCATGTAAAATTTCAAAATTTAGAGATTTTCTTCACCCAATCAGACCTGCAAGCTAGTTAAATCAACATTAACAAGTAAAATTGATTAAATTAGCACAAGATCCCACCATGGTCACCAAAATGTAGATAGATTTTTAGATCTATATGAATTCAAACAAGCTAAATCCAACTCAAAATGCAAACTACCTAATTAGGAAAAATTTTAGAAACAAATCAGAATGATCTGAATTTACCAATCCTTTCTTCTAATAACCTCTTTCTAGGATTTACAAATGGATTGAGTGATTGATTGTATGTAGACTTAGATTGACATGGATGGCATGATATTGGATTGTGATAATCGATGCTTGATGATGGATTATGGATTTATTTGGACATGGTTTCCCTAAAATCTTTCTAGATGGTTTAAGGGTGGAGGGAAAGCTTAGTTTTATAAGAAAAGGGATGGAAGATCAATGGTACAAATTCAAATTTAGGCCATTGATATCAAGGGATACTAAATTACCATGGATTTTTTAATTTCATAAAAATTTCTAGAATTAGAAAATTTTAGAGAAGGGGGCTAATTTGGAGAGATTTCTAGATTTAGAGAGTTCTAGAACTCTCTTTAAGAGTTAATGATGATAAAATAAGGTTAGGTGGGGATTTGATAAATATTAGGTGACATAGGGATGTAAAGAAGGCTAGGGTGTAGGTTAGTAGGTGGTAGGTGGGGTTATGAGAATTTTAAATTCCCATATAATAGACAAATAGGATTAGATTATGATAATGGGAAATTAAGAAGAATTAATGAGGGAATGGGATGAATAAGGTTAGTGAGTATAGGATAATGGAAGAGGGATATTAGATAAATGGTTAGAAATAGGATAAATTAGTGGGGTAAAATAGGTTAAGTGGAATTAGTTTTGACTAATAGAAATATTATTCGATAATAATGAAGTGAGTGATTTTAGGTGTATACACATAGTATGAATGAAAGATACAGGTCTAATAAAGAATGGAGGAGGTCATAAGATTTCATTGGCTAAGTGGTTGAATGGATTTTTTATTATTGGAGAAGGCCATTTGGTCTCAAGAAGATCATTTTTTAGCATTAAGAGGGTAAACCTAATGCAATTAGGTCTCCATGAGACCTAAAGGAGGAGTAAGGCCTAACTGAGTTGTGGCAGACCAAAAGGGGTTCAAATTGTGATTGAACCATGTTTATAAGATGTCCTAAGACCTATTATGTGTCTGACCTAATATTTTTAAGGTGTGTGGCTAACCAAGTGGTGTGTGACCATGAGACTAGTATATATATACAAGGTAGTTTAGGCCTATTTGAAAGTGTGAAAAATAAGCAAAAATTTTTATGCATGATTAAGTAGAAGTAGGTATTGAAATGAGTTGTATGCCATAATACAATATTAGAGGTGTGACCATCATTTTTTTATTGAGTAACAAAAATTTCATAAGGTGATCAAAATTCTGAGGTGGCTGAGTTGGTGTTGAGTCACTTAGGGATTTGGTGTTTCCTTGCAAGTAGATGTTTGCTAAAACATAGTCAAGTGGGTGTTTGAATTTATTGGGTTTGGTGCTCTAATTTGATTTGGTGCTCAACTAAATTTGGTCTTTTATTTTATAGGACAGTACTCCATTTGCAGATATCATAGTGGTTTTTCTTCCCCTTGAAGGTTTCCCACTCATATATGTGTTTTCTTATTTCATGCTCATGTGAATGGTTCTTTATACATTTCTATATCACTATATTGCTTTCACGGTTCATGAATGTTAAAGTATAATTGAAAGAAATTTTTTTAAACACTAATTCAACCCCTCTTAGTAATTTTTCTTCCAACATTTTTTTCATTACTTATACTTCTCCTATTATTTAATGTGTGATGGTTCACTATGATATTTATGTTGTAACAAATTGAAGGGGTAGGACACACAATTTCACTATCCATACTCTAGGTTATCAAGTTGGGGTAAACAAAAATACCTCAAATATTACTCCTTGAATAATTCAAATTAACAATCCATAAGACTTAATAAACAAATTGTAAAATATACAAGCCGATATTTATATTCTAGAGTATCTTAAACAATAAGCCATCTTTAAAGGCATATTAATGGATTTTTTGTTTATGAGGATACTTTAACAACCAACATAGAGCCTACATAATTTGAATCACTTGTTAAGAAATTTCAACATAGTGAGCACTTTATCTCCTTTGATATACATGATCTACCACCTAGATACATTATTGATCACAACCTTCCCTTATACATTCATGTTCAAATCAATCACTTTATAATCAAGATTCATCACAAATAATGATTATATATTTGAAATATGTGTTAAGGCCTTATTTAATTCACTTAGAATGGATTGTAATTCTCTCACACCTTCATATATGATCATAAAATGATTTGAAAATAAATCATTCCCTTGGGAATAGGTGTAGTAAGCATAGGTGATTGAACTAATATTATAGCTACAAAATGTCAAGTGATATCTAATGAGATCAACTAAAACATATTTATAGGAATAACTTAGATTTATGATTTTAATTATATACCCTCTACATTACATATATGCTTGGAATCCCTACATGAATGATACATTCATAATTTTACTATGGATGATTTTCCTATACAATTTTGGAAATATGTGAAACCTATGGAAATCGTCATTCACAATTTTAACACAATTCAACCAAATATGATAACACTCCAAAATTTTATTTATATAATTCAAATGCATATATATGATTAGTGTAAGCCTAACTAGACTACAAATGACATTACTATTCATGGTGATAATGAAGTTGAGTACTACAAACCGGATAGCATAGATGAAAATTTAGCCAAGTTGAATTTTATACCTAGTAACTATAGTGATTAAATGCATACACTTAGTATAAAAAAACTATAATTTATTACTAAATATCATGGGAAACCTTTCTTTACTTCCATGTTTAATAGAAAACTGCCTATTATGAATAAGGGTAAGCAACATATGATGCATACTTGTCTTAATACCAAAAAAACTAAATAACTTAGTGATCATGTGATACAAGGGAATTGGATTAGGATGAAATGATCAAGGAATGTTAGGTCTGAGATATAATACTAACAATATATATATGAGTATGTAAATATTTATGTTAAAGTAATATGATGTTTACATACATCAAGAGTCTCATATATATATATATATAAAATGAGACTCTTGATGTATGAAAACATCATATTACTTTAACATAAATATTTACATACTAAATTTTAAAAGAGTGGTACTACAATCCATAATGAATTTTATAATGTTTCCTCTTTAACACTCAAGTATCTTGAGATGATTGATGAAACTAATATTGACCAAATTTAACCCCAAGTCAAATTTGGGTCAAACCATACTATTTAAAACTTTTGATAAGTTTTCACATGTCCTATAGGTGTCTCATAATGTCTTATGCACTTTCTTAGCCTAGTCTTAGTCTTTGCCTAAGTTTATCCTCCTTGTATTGGCCTAGTCAAACCTAGTCAACCCTAGTCAAATAAGTTAAAACTTGGTAAAAGTCATAAAATGTGTTTATCTATCCCTAATATGGTTTTAAACATGATCTAGGATATTTTTAAACTATAAAATTGCATTTTTCATGTTAAATATGAAAAAATTGCCTTGTGGGTCCACTTTGGAGCTAAAGAGGACTTGTACAAATTCCCTAGATATAAAAGTTATCATCAAGGTAGTTTGGAATGTGGAAGAGATTAGGGAGTGTTAGATACAGGTTGGTGGCAATCCAAGATGCATTTACAGTTAGATAACGGGAGTTTCTCATTGAAAATAGGCATCTTTGGGCACTTGTAAAGACTTCTCAAGTGCCAAAGCAGATAAAAATGTGGTGGAGAAAGCAAGAAAATGTTAAGTTGTGGAGCTAAAAGCTTCATCAAATGAGCAAATGCAGAGGTTGCTAGAGTTACACAGTCACCGACATTGGTCAGGATCGATCGACATTGGTCAGGGGTCGACCGGAGGCTACCGACGTCGGTTATGGATCCGCTGGTGTCAGTCATATGCAGACAGATTGGAACTGACATCGGTCACCTCTGCATTCTAGAAGTCTATTTTCATGGAAGAACAGATTGTTTGCATGAAAAGATAACTGTTAGTATTGAGTCCACATTTCTATTTTTGGCAAGATAGATTTGAACCTTTGATTAAGAGGTGTATCTAACGGTGGAGAATACATAGCTCATGAATCCTAGTATTATATAATAGGGTTAGATCTTCATAGCTTGTAGACATGTAATGTGAATCAATTCAAGTAGCTGAGTTGGTTGTAATTGAGAGAGAAAACTCTTGAGAGAAAGAGATCTATACATCTGAGAGGTGTGGGAAGAAAGAGAGATTTCTTCATTGTATTTCCTTCTGGAAGAGTTTAATACAAGTTTTCATTGTTTCTTATATCTCATATTCTTTGTTGATTCTGATTTCTAGTTACTTATTATTTCTATTTTAATTTTGTGTTTAGTTGCTTACACAAAATTAATCAATTATTATGTAAGATCCTAACAAGTGGTATCAGAGCTTGGGTTCACTAACAAGTGGTATCAGATCATGTTAGTGTTTGTTGATTACAGGTCACTTATAGGGGTTTTTGATTGAGTGGGAGTAAAGCAATGGCAGAAGAAAGTAAACTAAGAATGGAGAAGTTTAACGGCAAGAATTATCAATTATGGAGGATGCAGATAGAAGATTATCTGTATCAAAAAGATTTGTACTTACCATTGGGTGGGGTTTTATGAAAGCCCACAGATATGCAAGATGAAGAATGGAATGTTCTTGATAGAAAAGCTCTGGGATCTATAAGGTTGAGCCTGGCATCTTCTGTGATTTCCAACTTATCACAGGGAAAGACAATGGTAGAGTTAATGGATACTTTGGAAAATTTATATGAAAAACCTTCAACTTCAAATAAGGTATATCTTATGAAGCAATTATTTAATTTGCAAATGCAGGAAGGTGGATCTGTATCTAGTCATCTTAATGATTTCCATGCAATAGTAAATCAGTTAAATTTAGTCAAAATAGTTTTTGATGATGAAATTAAGGCTCTCTTAATCTTATGCTCTTTACCTGAAAGTTGGCATAGTTTGGTAATGGCAGTTAGTAATACTGCATCTGCTTCAAATATATTGAAAGTAGATGATGTTGTTAGTGTAATCTTGAATGAATAAATTCGCAAAAAAAGCATAGAGGAAACATTAGGTAATGCTTTAAGTATTGAAAGCAGGGGAAGGCAAAGAGAGAAGGGCAAGCAAGGGAGATCAAGGTCAAAGTCAATGATGAGAAGTAGATCCAAATCTAGAAATGGAATAAGAATAACTTGCTAGAATTGTGGAAAGAGAGGGCATGCAAAGAAAGATTTTTGATTGAAAGTTAAAGAAGAAAATCAGCATGAAGGTAATAAAGAAGAAGCAAAAGTTGTAGGTATTGTTGCAAAGGATGCTCCTATATTTTCTTTGGATAATAAAATAGAATCTTGGATTTTAGATTCTGTTGCCTCTTTCCATGCAACCCCAAATAGAGAATTTTTTAATGATTATGTCCATGGAGATTTTGGAATAGTTTATTTAGGGAATGATGAGCCTTGTAAAATTGTTGGCAAAGGAAAAGTGCAGCTGAAATTGTAGAATGGAAACACATGGGTGTTGAAGGATTTCATGCATGTACCCATCTTGAAGAGGAATTTGATTTCTATAGGAAAGTTGGGGGATGAGGGTTGCACAGTAACTCTCACAGCTAAATCTTGGAAAGTTTCCAAGGGTGCACTTGTATTAGCCAGAGGTAAGAGAGTAGGTACATTGTATCTATGTACTTGTATTATTGATTATTCTCCTTCTGTTCTATCTACTTTAGATGTAAATGCAAAGTTGTGGCACTGTAGGCTTGGTCACATGAGTGAGAAGGGAATGAGTGTTCTTAATTCAAAAGGTAAGCTTTCAGATTTGAAAAGCATAGATCTAGATTTTTATGAGCATTGTATTTTTGAAAAATAGAAGAAAGTGAGGTTTCTCAAAACTAGGTCAACAAAGAAGAAGCACAAGTTGGAGCTTTTTCACACAGACATGTGGAGACCAGCTCAGGTAGCTTCTATTGGAGGATCATGGTATTATGTTACTTTCATTGATGATGCTATAAGAAAGGTATGGGTTTATTGCATAAAGATAAAATCTGATGTTTTTGACACATTTAAGAAATGGAAAGCTTTGGTTGAGAATGAAACAAGTTTGAGATTGAAGTGCCTTAGATCTGACAATGGTGGTGAGTACTACAGCAATAAATTCAATAGTTACTGTTCTATGAGTGGAATACGTAGGGAAAGGATGGTTACAAAGACACCTCAGCAAAATGGAGTTGTTAAAAGTATGAATAGAATAATAATGGAGTGTGCACGGAGTATGAGGTTCCATGTTGGTTTGCCCTTATAGTTTTGGGTAGACGCTGTAGATACTGTGGTTTACCTGATTAACAAAGGACCCTCTACTGCACTGGATGGTGGAATTCCAGAAGAAGCTTGGACAGGTAAAAAGGTAGATATTTCATTTCTCAGAGTTTTTGGTTCTGAAGCTTTTGTGCACATTGATAAAGAAAATAAAAAGAAGCTAGATGCTAAATCTATGCGGTGCACATTCATTGGTTATGGTTTTGGAGATTTTAGATTTTGGTTGTGGAATTTAGAAACTAACAAAATTATTAGAAGCCGTGATATTTTTTTCAATGAGAAAGTGATGTATAGTGATTAGTTCAAGAGGCTAAATAATTCTAAGTAGGGCAATGTTGATTTGGATGAGGTTATGATCCAAAATGAACTCGCAGGTAATCATTCACAAGAAAACACAAGTACCGACATCAGTCATGCAAGAACCAATGTCAGTCAAGAAGTAACTGATGTCAGTTCGGCAAGAACCGATGTCGGTCAAATAGAAACCAATGTCGGTCAGGGAGAAATCGATGTCAGTCAAGTGGAACTGACGTCGGTTAGGTACAGATCGAGAGAAGACTGAGATCGATCACTGATAAAAAGGAATTTGGGTGGACAGCAAGCTGTGAATGAGTCTCAAATGCCCATGAGGAGGTCAAAAAGGGTAAGTAAACCTCCAATTCATTATTCCCCTTCTTTATTCTACTTGTTGCTCACTGATAGTGGAGAACCAAATTTTTTTGATGAGGCAATGCAGGTAGAATCCTAGAAACAGTGGGAGCATGGCATGATTAAGGAAATTGATTCCTTGAAAGAGAACCAAACGTGGGATTTGGTTGAGTTTCTAGCTGAAAAGAAAGAACTAAAAAAAAAATGGGTTTATAGGTTAAAGGCAAAAGAGAATGGACAAATGAGACATAAGGCTAGGTTGGTAGTAAAGGGATTTGCACAGAAACTAGGTATTGATTTTGGTGAAATTTTTTCTCCTGTAGTAAAGATGACTTCTATTCAGACTGTATTGTCTTTAGTTGATATTGAGGATTTGCATCTTGAGCATCTTGATGTTAAGACAACATTTCTTCATGGAGATTTGGATGAAGAGATATATATGGATCAGCCGAAAGGTTTTGAGGTCAAAGGTAAGGAAAAACTTGTGTGCAGGTTGAAGAAAAGCTTATATGGTCTTAAGCAAGCTCTAAGACAATGGTATTTGAGGTTTGATAGGTTTATGACAGAGCATGGCTTTAGTAGATGTCAATCTGATCATTGTGTTTATTTTAACAGATTGGATAATGGTAGTTATATTATCCCATTACTATATGTAGATGATATGCTTGTTTCAGGGTCACACATGCAAGATATTACTGAGCTTAAGGTAAAATTAGCTCACACATTTTCCATGAAGGATTTAAGAGCAGCAAAGAAAATCCTTGGCATGTGTATTAAGAGAGATAGGAAAAATCACAGTTTGATTTTGTCTCAAGAGGATTATGTGAACAAGGTGTTGGAGAGGTTCAATATGCAGGATGCAAAACCAGTGAGCACACCTATGGCTAGACACTTCAAGTTGAGCAAAGAAAAGTGTCCTAAATCACATGATGAGGTTGAGTACATGAATAGAGTTCCATATGCTTCACCAGTTGGGAGCTTGATGTATGCAATGGTATGTACTAGACTTGATATTGCCCAAGTAGTGGGAGTAGTCAGAAGTTTATAGCCAATCCAAAAAAGGAAACTGGAAAGCAATTCAGTGGATTCTCAGATATCTGAGAGGAACCAGTAGTAGGCATTTATGATATGGAGGGTCAAACACTTCTCTACATGGGTATTTAGATTCGGATATGGTAGGTGACTTGGATGGTAGGAGAAACACCACAGGATATGTCTTCATTGTTGGTGGAATGACGGTTAGCTAGATTTCAAAGTTGTAGAAGGTTGTTGCCTTGTCTACTACAGAGGCAGAATACATTGCAGTCACAGAGGCTAGCAAGAAAATGATTTGGATGACTCAATTCATGGAAGAGTTGGGAAAGGAACAAGAGAGTTGCAAATTGTACAATGATAGTCAAAGTGTAATTCATTTGGCAAAGAATTCAGCCTTTCATTCAAGAACCAAACATATACAGCTTAGGTACCACTTCATTAGATAGGTATTGGAGGATGGTGAGTTAAAGCTGGAAAAGATCCATATAGATAAGAACCCTCTGGATATGTTAACAAAGCCGATAACAAAAGAGAAGTTGAATCTTCATTCAACTTTTGTTGGTCTTCAAGATTGAACTTGAAGATGGAGAAATAAGCTAGAGGATGTTGTTGTACAGGTACAGGTGCAGTTGTTTATCTCCAAGTGGGAGATTGTTGAATTGTGGAGCTAAAAGCTTCACTAGATGAGCAAATGCAGAGGTTGCTAGAGTTACACAGTCACTGACATCAGTCAGGATCGAATCGGTCAGGGGTCGACTGGAGGCTACTGATGTCAGTTATGGATCAGCTGACGTCGATCATATGCAGACAGACTGGAACCGACGTCGGTCACCTGTGCATTCTAGAAGTCTATTTTTGTGGAAGAACAGATTGTTTGCATGAAAAGAGTAACTGTTAGTATTGATTCCACATTTCTATTTTTGGTAGGACAAATTTGAACATTTGATTAAGAGGTGTATCTAACGGTGGAGAATGCATAGCTCATGAATCCTAGTATTATATAATAGGGTTAGATCTTCATAGCTTGTAGACATGTAATGTGAATAAATTCAAGTAGCTGAGTTGGTTTTAATTGAGAGAGAAAACTCTTGAGGGAAATAGATCTGTACATCTGAGAGGTGTGGGAAGAAAGAGAGATTTCTTCATTGTATTTCCTTATGGAAGAGTTTAATACAAGTTTTCATTTTTTCTTATATCTCATATTCTTTGTTGATTATGATTTATAGTTACTTATTATTTCTAGTTTAATATCATGTTTAGTTGCTTACACAAAAGTAATCAATTATTCTTTAAGATCCTAATAGAAAATTCATTTACAACTTCTTTTACTTCATTTTGTCTTGGCAAGCGAATAATAGTCAACTTCAAGCACTTGGCATGGGACATACTTTTTGAATTAGAGGGAGTGCATCTATAGGAGAATATTTCTCTAAGTTCTCTTCACATCCATAATAATAACTTGAGATTTTGTGTAGTATTATTCATGAACCATCGATTTGAGTCTAGGCAACTTTTTGGGACATTACATTGAAGAGGGGGTCGCTATTTTTTCTCTTTTTAATTTTATTGATTTGCCCTAATTATTTCATGTTTTAAAAAATTGTCTACATAATTTCTAAGGTTTTCTTGTAGGTTCCCCATCCTTCATTTTGTTTGAAAGGCATCAATAATGCAAGGAAGCCTTCTCTAGGCTTGTTTTCCACTTTGGGTCAATATACTATATTTTTCCCAAAGGAGTGCATCTACAAGAACTATTGGGTAGTTATTCACATAAATATGATGGAATTGGATGTGTGATAACTCTTTGGTAGTCATGAACATATGTGTGGTGTCATAGGTTTCATTAGGAGACCTAAACTATGCATCTTTTCAACTAATTTTCCCTCACTGCCCACTTCAACACAGTCCAACCTACAAGGGGCCATGAACAGGGGACAAAGGAGCATTGAGGAAGGTTATATGGTCTATAATATTCTTTCACAAGGTCTATAACTTTATTTCATAATAAGAAACCTAACTTTTCCATCAAGAGCATTGGAAAAGATGGAATTGCAAAAGCAAGGGAAGTGATTGAGATTTGGTCTCTCAATCCCTAAATGGACTCAACAGAGGTCCTTAAAGTTTTTTGGGGAAGTATATAGCATGAATAAATGGTTTTTCAATTCTCTTAATGGTTTTTCATATTAACCCTACCTACAAGTAATGTAATTGACAATTTTGAGGCCACTAGGATAAGAAAAGATAGCTTTTGAACTCCTCCAAGTTGCCAAGAACTCATTAAAAGTTGACAGTGTCATCTATAGGATTTTTAAGGAGGGTGATGCTCATACCATGCATAATAGGTCCTAGATAATTTTTATCATGATGAAATAACTCATATGTCATATGACTATAACAAGCAATTTCAAATGCTCAGCCCATGAGAGAGGTGACAATATCTTCAGATAGCCTTTTAGACCATCCCCTATCCATACACAGGGGTAGAGGAGGTAGTATGGATAGTGTTCAAAGAGTTGTACCAAGGAGATTATGCTAAGAGTTCCAAAGGAGTAAATAAGTCCTAGTGTGAATTCCATTGGTATAAATCCAAGTTGAACAACCCCTATACAAGGTGAAACATGATCTAATGACTCCAAAATAACCTACAGACCTAAGAGCATCCACCTATAGCCAATACCCTGAGTTTTGTAGAAGTAAAAGTAAAATCAGGTCTATTGAGCTCAAGTAAGTAATGATAGTGAGATAATGAGATGATAATGTGATTATTATGAATATCATGAGAGGCCTTAAACATCTTTTGGAGTTGTACATAGGCAAAGCACAACCCATTGATAGTCCAAGTGAGAATTCAAGATGGTTGAAAAGGTTAATGAGCAAGGTGATGATAGATAATGGTATTGTGACCTAGATGGACATTTAAAGGAGGTTCACACTCACTAATATAAATCCCAAATCATCACCTAGAGTCAGCTAAGTGATTGTCTCAGTCCACATGAGCAAAAGACAGAGTTGGGATAGTTGATGACCTAGAACAAGTTGAAGCATGATGGTATTAACCCCAATCATGAAATTCTGGTCAATAAGGATGGTATAAAATTACATGGATTATGTCATAGTACCAACTCGTGAATATGATGGAAAAATGGGTACCTTTTAGGAAAATTATAGTCACTTTCAAAACAACCCTCTAGAGAGTGCCTTCCCAACAAGTCTATCTCAAATTTTCTTGCTTTTGGAGGGTCAAAACATGCATTAAGAAGATAAAATTTGGTTTATATCATCCTTGTGACCCCCTAATGACTCTCCAGTTATTTAATTTTATGATATAGTAGGCCTAATACCCACTATTTTGTCTCAGAATAGGGGTTGTCTAGCTATGCATGAGTAGGCAATTTTAGGGGGAAAAGGATGAAATGACAAGCTAGGGAACAACCAAGATAAAAAAATGATTTGAATACGTATATGGGACATATAAAAACTCAATAAACCTTATTATATGCCTTGGAAACAAATAGGGCATCCTAGACTACAAAGGGTGCAGTAACCTTAATAAAGAAGGGTAGGCAAATGGCTTGGTATGAAGGGTCACTTCAATTTATAGATTTTTCCAAGCACTCCAATGATTTGATTCATGTTAGGTAAGACATATTGGATGTTTATAATATATATGTGTGCATGTATAATATCCAAAGTTTAGTTTGAGGGTGTGGTAACAGGCAGGCTTGTGCAAATAAGGTGTAGGCCTAGGGCAAATGGTGAGTCATTTTCATTTATAGCATGAGATGACCTTCAAAATGGTTGGGAACAAATTTTGGGAGCATACCAGAGATGTTACAACCCTTAAATTTCATCATCTTGCATTAGGAATCCATTTCTTGGCTCTAAAACATTTAGACCCTCACAAAATGCAAGAAATGGAGCTCAAATGGCCAGTTGGAATGCTCATAACTTCCTTGATGCTTTGCATGGGACCATGATCCATTTGGATATGTTAGGGAAGGTCCTTGAGGATCCATTAGTGGAATTTTTCATGGGTTATAATGTCTATTCTTTATGAAAAACTGTTAAGACCAAAATTGACCCCAAAACCCTTGCAAACCCTTCTCATAGACCTACTTGGAGAAATGAGGCCAAAAGAGTATCAAGATGAAGGATTTGAGATAGGGACATAAAATTGAAGTTGTAGAGGGAATCACTAGGATTCTATCCATGTGAACTTATTGTATGGAATCTATATAGATGGAGTATGGGACCTATTTATTTGAAAATTTCTTATGTTTTACTAGTTTTGAGGGTCACCAAAGGATGTCAATCATTTTGGAGGGTATATTTGGACTTGAAAAAAACTCTATACACTAGTTTAAGACCTTGTAAATAATCAAAAGTGTCCCTATTATTCCCTTCACTTCAACCAGTTATGAATGGGAAGAGTGATCACATAGGGGAAAGAGTGGAAACTCAAATTGGAAGGTATTTTAAGTTGTTTTGGATGGATATAAGCATATGATTTGTCATTATAGGTGTCATAACACCTATGTAATAGATTAAATTGTAGGTATGAAGAATTTTCCAAATCCAAGTGTAGGAGATGCATGGGGAGAGCTCCTTCCGAAATTTCCAAACATGATTTTGCATGTCCAAGAGAATAGTGATGGTCAAAGGTTAATCCAATGAATGTGGGTACTTCTTTGTAACCCCTCTTGATCAAATTCATCATCATACCTGACCATATGCAAAGATAAGGGTAGTTTTGGAAGGCAAATCATACAGGCAGTTTCTTATGCCAAAGTTATAGGTTTTATGCCACTTTTCACCACATTTATGACTTGTTTGGATAATTATAATTATATGACATGGCATAACTCACCCAACCTCTCCTCTACATGAAATTTTAACTAATTTTCACTTGGTGACACATTTCTTTGTGCTTTTTCAACTCTCTCTCTCTCTCTCTCTCTCTAAGATCTATAAATGCAAGCCAATTTGGCTATTGTATGGATTCTGACTCTTGGTATGGTGAATCCCAACTAAATTTTTAGCTTAATTTATACTTATATTAATGATAAGCAATATGGATTTACTTTAAGTCTATTTTCATCATATATTGAAGTGATCTCTTTGAATGATAAGTCTAGATTTAGTTCATCTTGTTTTCATGCAATCCTCGAATATTTTGTTACAAATGACTCCCCTAGAAAGTTTCATGAAGTTTTTGCAATTTATAGAGGCTCTTGAAGAGTGTATAAGTTTGGTAGTGTCTCATGTGACCTCACTTTCACTTTCCTTCATTTTTTGAGTGACTCTTTGCCTTCATGAAAAACACTAAAGCTAGGAGCTCCATCAATGGTCTTGAGGCTAGTTTGACTATCTTAGTCCATTAGGAAAATTGAAAGTATATGTGGAATGAAATAATATTATATCACATCTTAGATTAGGTTTTTTTTAATGCATCTCTCTCTCCCTTTTCACCCATGATAGGTAGTTTTAGGAGCATAAGCACATCAAGCCATATCTAGGGAGTTATCCCTCATAATATTAGAGGTATACTTCCACTATAGGTGCCCCACACACCTAGAAGTATTCCCATGTTGCACATGACCAACATCGGCCAATCCATAACTGATGCCGATAGCTCCTAGTTCACTCATGACCGACGTCGATCACTCCTAACCGATGCCAGTGACTGTGTAACTCCAGCAACTTGCAATTTACTCATTTGGTGAAGCTTTTAGCTCCACAACTCAACAATCTCCCACTTGGAGATAAACAGCTGCACCAGTACCTATATAGCAACATCTTCTAGCTTCTCCATCTTCAAACTCAATCTTGAAGACCAACAAAAGTTGAATGAAGATTTAACTTCTCCTTTGTTACCGGCTTGGTTAACATATCAGCAGGGTTCTTATCTGTATGGATCTTTTCCAACTTCAACTCACCATCCTCCAATACCTATCTAATGAAGTGGTACCTAAGCTGTATATGTTTAGTTCTTGAATGAAAGGCTGAATTCTTAGCCAAATGAATTGCACTCTAATTATCACTATATAATCTGCAACTCTCTTGCTCCTTTCCTAGCTCTTCCATGAACTGTGTCATCCATATCATCTCTTTGCTAGCCTCTGTGGCTGCAATGTATTCTACCTCTGTAATAGACAAGGCAACAACCTTCTACGCCTTTGAAATCCAGCTAACCGCCATTCCACCAATAGTGAAAACATAACCTATGGTGCTTCTGCCATCCAAGTCACCTACCATATCCAAATCTACATAACCATGTAGAGAAGTGTTTGACCCACCATAGCATAAATGCCTACTACTGGTCCCTCTCAGATATCTGAGAATCCACTGAACTGATTTCCAGTGCTCCTTCCTTGGATTGGCCATATACTTACTGATAACTCCCACTGCTTAGGCAATATCTGGTCTAGTACATACCATTGCATACATTAAGCTCCCAACTGCAGAAGCATATGGAACTCTACTCATGTACTCTACCTCATCATGTGAATTAGGACATTGTTCTTTACTCAACTTGAAGTGTCCAGCCATAGGTGTGCTTACCAGTTTTGCAACCTGCATATTGAACCATTTCAACACCTTGTTCACATAATCCTCTTGAGACAAAATCAACCTATGATTTTTCCTGTCTCTCTTAATACTCATGCCAAGGATTTTCTTTGCTGCTCCCAAATCCTTCATGGCAAATGTGTGAGCTAATTTCACCTTAAGCTCAGAGATATCCTGCATGTGTGATCCTGCAACCAGCATATCATCTACATATAACAATAGAATAATATATCTACCATTATCCAATCTCTTAAAATACACATAATGGTCAAATTGACATCTACTGTAGCCATGCTCAGTCATAAACTTGTCAAACCTCAAATACCATTGTCTAGGAGCTTGCTTGAGACCATACAAGCTTTTCTTCAATCTGCACACAAGTTTCTCCTTACCTTTGACCTCAAATCCTTTCAGCTTATCCATATATATTTCTTCATCCAAATCTCCATGAAGAAATGATGTCTTAACATCAAGCTGCTCAAGATGTAAATCCTCAATAGCAACTAAAGACAATACAATTCATATAGAAGTCATTTTAACTATAGGAGAAAAAATCTCACCAAAATCAATACCTAGTTTCTATGTAAATCCTTTTACTACCAACCTAGCCTTATATCTCATCTGTCCATTCTCACCTTCCTTCAATCTTTAGATCCATCTGTTCTTCAATGTCTTCTTTCCCGCTGGGAACTCAACCAAATCCCACGTTTGGTTCTCTTTCAAGGAATCAATTTCCTCATTCATACCTAGCTCCCACTGATTCCTAGATTCCACCTGTATTGCTTCATCAAAACTCTCTGGTTCTCCACCATCAGTGAGCAATAAATAGAATAATGAAGGGGAATATTAAATTGGAGGTTTACTTACCCTTTCTAACCTCCTGATGGGCATCTGAGACTCATTCACAACATGCTATCTTCCCAAATTCTCTGACAGTGACCGACCTTGGTCACTTCCAGGCCTATCACTGACCGACGTCAGTTCCTGTCTGACTAACATCGATCACTGTCTGACCGACATCGGTTCCTGTATTGCAATGTCGGTTCTTGCCTAACCAATGTCGGTCTTTGTGTTTTCCTATCTATGATTATTCTTTCTCGCGAGCTTATTTTGGACTGTCACCTCGTCTAAATCTCCATGGCCCTGCTCAAAATTCTTTAACTTCTTGAGTTGATCACTATACATCACTTTTTCATTGAAAAAAACATCACAGCTCCTAATTATTTTGTTATTTCCTAAATTCCAAAACCAGAATCTGAAATCTCTAGAGCCATAACCAATAAATGTGCACCTCATAGACTTAGCATCCAGCTTCTTTCTATTTTCTTTATCAACATGAACAAAAGCTTCTGAACCAAAAACTCTAAGAAATGAAAGATCTACCTTTTTACCTATCCATGCCTCTTCTAGAATTCCACAATCCAGAGTAGTAGAGGGTCCTCTGTTAATCAGGTAAACTACAGTATCTACAGCTTCTACCCAAAACTGTAAGGGCAAACTAGCATGCAACCTCATACACCGTGCACACTCCATTATTGTTTTGTTCATCCTTTCAGCAACTCCATTTTGCTGAGGTGTCCTTGGAATCATCCTTTGTCTACATATTCCATTCATATAACAATACCAATTGAACTTATAGCTGTAGAACTCACCACCATTGTCAGATCTAAGGCACTACAATCTCCTGCCTGTTTCATTCTCAACTAAATCTTTCCAAATCTTAAAAGTGTCAAAAACATCAAATTTCTTCTTTATGCAATAGACCCATACCTTTCTTGTAGCATCATCAATGAAAGAAACATAGTACTGTGATCCTCTAATAGAATCAACCTGAGCTGGTCCCCACACGTCTGTGTGAACAAGCTCCAACTTGTGCTTCTTCTTTGTTGACCCAGTCTTGAGAAAACTCACTCTCTTCTGTTTCCCAAAAATACAGTGCTCACAAAAATCTAGATCTATGCTTTTCAAATCTGAAAGCTTACCTTTTGACTTAATAATAGCCATTCCCTTCTCACTCATGTGGCCAAGCCTTTGATACCACTTGTCAGGACCCAGAAGCACACAATTGATTACCTTTGCATGAGCAACTAAATGCAAAATTTAACCAGAATGTACAAGTAACTAGAATTCAGAAATAACACAGAATATGAGAGACAATACCCAATTGTATTAATACTCTTCTAGAAGGAAATACAACAAAGAATATGCCATAGTCTTCTTCCTTACACTCCTCTAGGGCTCCCACACCTCTAGGGCATAAATATTAAATCTCTTCAAGAAATCACTCTCTCAATTACGGTCCCAACACACAACTCAAACACAGAGTTGGTGTTCACCTCCAACCAGTCAGTATCACTACTACCAGTACCACCAGTCAGTATCACTACTGCCAATACATAAGCACTCAAAGTACTTCAAGTAGATCTCCCATGAACTTGTAACAACTTGCAACTCAAATGATCTTACTTTGGAAGGATCTACCTTGCCTTCCTCTATTGCTCTCCACGATCGAGTACACATCGTACTCCAAGTAGATCTCCCCTAATTTGCTACCTATTGTGTTGCTGATCACCTTGATCCTACTGCCACCTACAGATCAACCTAGTTCTACACACCTACAAACCTAGACCATAGACACACACACACCTACAGATCAATGATCTTACTTACTCAAATAGAACCCTTGTCCTTGCCTCACCAAGTCCTTATGATTCTACCCTACCACCACCCCTATGGATCTTCTACCAGACCTTGTACAACCTATATATCTACTTGATCATACACACTTGGCACTGTGGCACTAGGAGGAACACACCATGCACTCTTCACTCAGAAGTAGCTAACTTTGCTCTCTTACTCTCTAGCACACCTTTACAATACAGCCCATGAGTCTATTATATAGATCCCATGAAAACAATAATTATACATCTAATTACAATAATTAGATCCACAACTCAAGACTAAAATTGGCCTTCTACATGCAAATAACTGGTTCATTAACTAACTGTTCGTCAACTAGCAGTTTTGAAACCGCACAGGCGACCGACGTCGGTCCCTATCTATTTGGAGATGACTGACGTCGGCCGATACCTGACCGATGTTGGTTACTCTGCTTACTAGATATGACCAATGTCGATTGATCAGACCAACATCAATTGCTTTACAACTCAGTAACCTCTCAACAACCTCCTCCATGTCTGCATCAGTGAAGATTTTAGCTCCACAACCTAACAGATAGGTAGTTTCAGGAGCATAAGCACATCAAGCCATATCTAGGGAGTTATCCCTCATAATACTAGAGGTATACTTCTACTATAGGTGCCCCACACACCTAGAAGTATTCCCATGTTGACCAAATCTTGAAGAGGCCTAAACAACCTCTACTAGGGTGCAAGATTTAGAGATAATAGTTTTGACATGTCCAATGGGACAAGGTCCAAATAGTGATAAGATTGTTGGTGTGTCTTCTCTCTCATTATCTTTATGAATCTTCCAAGCAAGCACTAATGGTGACTCTGAATGATAAATTTTAGTTTTAAGCAACCGAGGTATCTATTATTTAAGTTTTTTATCACTTTTGTCCTTTCATGTGACCTATGAAGTTGATATGGATGAATATGATGATAATCCTTACCATACACCTCCTTATCAACCCTTTTGTGATCCTTGCTATCCTTCTCAATAGTCCTACCAAGAACACCATCTTCCCTATGAGTCATGAGAGTCATATGGTCAACCTAGCCACTTTCCAAATGAGGATGATGTTGTTGACCAGCCATATGACCCATATCCATCTTAGCCTTGTCATGAAGAGTCAAGTGACATCATTAGTTGGGAAGCCAAGTATGAAGCTTTGAAAACCTTGCTTGAGGAAGTTAGACAACCCAACCACTTTATCCAAGCCTACTACACCTCTCATTCTCAAAATGTGTGGGTAGATATGCCAAGGTTTCTTGAATTGGAAAAGCATATGAGTATGCTAGATGAGTGTTATGAGAAAACTCTTTATGATCTTGTAGATTAGTTGATATTTTTAGTTGGTTTGTTAATGTATATGTGGAGATGTGTTAAAGAATAGAACCAATATGATATTAGTGAAGGGTTGGCCATGACAATAAATTCCTTTCAATGGTGGGTTGATAGACTAGAAATATGGGAAGCACAAGAAGCTATGGAACAAGTTCCAATTGTAGAAGAATCTCTAAAGAGCTATGAAGATTCTCAAGAAGATGAGGATGATGATGAGAGCTAGTGTGAAGACGATTCCTTCCCTATTGCTCCACCTATCTTAACTTTCCCTCAAGAGCCCATTTAGGAAGTTACACCCATCTCCATGGCCATCCATGAACATCACACTCATTCCCTAACCCATAGACCTATATATCTCTCTTCCACCATTCCTCTCCTTGAAGAACCTATTCAATCCTCAAAAGAGCCTACTAGTCATAAGCCTCCAACTTGGGACCAAATTGTGAAGTCTTAGAGAAAGAAAGAAGTCAAAAGAGAAGTCCAAGAAGATGAAGAGAGTCATGAGGTGGTTGTGGAAGGAAATGATGTGCCTTTAACCCAAAAAATCATGGTTGTTGCCCAAGATTCACTCTAATAGCTCCCTCTTTCTGCCATATCCACTCATGAGTCTTTCATTACACCTTGCACTCTTGCTTCAACCCTTTCATCCATTTTCCACCCTCCCACCCCATCTCTTCTTGAAGGAGAGACTCTTTCAAAGGAAGAACAACTTTATCTTGCATAAGAGAAAGAGAGTGACACAAGCATTGATGAATAAAGATCCATTATTGGAACCCCTCAAGGTGATGATGAGGACACCTCCATCTGGAGCAATGATCAAGAAGATGGTTTGGAGAGAAGTGGGCAAGAGAATCAAGTAGTTGTGGTAGAAGAACAAGATCCTAAAGATGAATTCCACATGACATATTCCCAAGAAGAAGGCCAAAAAGATGATGATGACTTGTGGCAGAAGTTTAATGATATAAGAAAGGAGTTTGAGATCCTCAAAGAGCCTAGACCTCATGAAGAACATGGAAACAATCCTTCCATTGAATATCTTGTTAAAGTTCAACCATTATATGGAAAAATTCAAGAGTTAGAGAGTGATATGTAGGTGATTACTATTGTAATACATTAGAATTATTATATTGAGCATGATCCACTTCAAAAAGTCTAAGAGATAGATCATGAAGTGCTTGATAGTCCACCTATTTAGTTTGTACTAGTTATAGCAGTAGTTGGGGCTAGTAATTTTCCCAAGACATTATGTGAAGGTGTACAAGAGCTCATCCTTGAGCAGCTACTACATCTCCAACGCCTTCTTGAGGTTAATAGTGATGTTTCTACCTTGAGTCAAATGATGGACATGCTTGGTTTTGTGGCAAACCTCAAGAGTTATGATTATTTGAGGATCCAAGCATATGATGAATACCTTCTCATTGAAGATTTGATATCTACTACTGATACAAAATTTGAAGGTGTACCACAAGGGCAATTGGTTATAAGGATGATGAGGTCATCTATAACATGGCTCAAGGAGCACCTTGTCTTATGCCATTCTACATGCCATAAAATAAGTGGTATCTCAAAGTTTCCTTTTGATACAAGAGGGTGTTCTTTGCAAGTCAGTTGTGTAGCTTAGTTTCCTTTCATGTTATCTGGGTTGTGTTTCCTAAGTATTTGGTCAAGAACATGTTGTTTGTTACTTTCTTATTGTGTGTGTGTCTTTCATTTTTTGTGTGTGGTTAAATTATCATGTCTTTGTTGAGTCAAGGTCTATTCAAGGTCAATTTTAGTTTCCATATGTGTGACTCCATGCCCAATGGAAGTTTAAGGCAACTGGTCTTAAGCATCTCAAGCATGCCACCCTTACAAATCACCAAGAATATTGACCAAATTTGACCCCAAGTCAAATTTGGGTCAATTTAAACTATTTAAAACTTTTGAGAAGTTTTCAAATGTCATATAGTGGTATCATAATGTCCTATGCACTTTCTTAGCCTAGTCCTAGTCTTTGCCTAAGTTCATCCTCCTTGTATTAGCCTAGTCAAACCTAGTCCACCCTAGTCAAACAAGGTCAAACTTGGTAAAAGGCATCAAATGTGTTTATCTATCCATAATATGGTTTTAAATGTGATATAGGATCTTTCTAAACCATATAATTTCATTTTTCATGTTCAATAAGAAAAAATTGCCTTATGGGCCCACTTTGGAGCTAAAGAGGAGGACTTGCATGAATTCCAAAGCTTTAAAATTTGTAATAAAGGTATTTTGGAATGTTCAAGAGATCATTTATTGTAATATATAGGTTGGTGTCAGTCGAAGATGTAGTTATATTAAAATAATGGGAGTTTCTCCTTGAAAGTAGACATCTTTAGGCACTTGTATGGATTTCTCAAGCACCAAAGTAGATAAAAAAGTGGTGGATTAACTATTAACCTCCACACACTCTCCCCCATGCTTGTTTTGTAAGTATAAATCAATAAAATTCATATGTAACTTCTTTTCCTTCATTTTGTCTAGGCAAACAAATAATAGTCAACTTCAAGCACTTGGTTTGGGCCATACATGTTGAATTGGAGGGAGTAATTATACAAGATTATATTTACCCAAGTCCTATTCACATCTATAATAATATATTTAAATTTGGTTTATTATACTTCATGAACCATCTATTTGAGTCTAGGCAGCTTATTGGGGAATTGCATTGAAGAGGGGGTCACTTTTTGTTCTATTTTTCATTTTCTTGCTTTGTCCTGATGATTTCATGTTTTGAAAATTTGTCTAAATTATTTCCAAGGTTTTATTTTGGGTTCCCTATCCTTAATTTTTTTGAAAGGCATCAATAATACAAGGAAGCCTTCTCTAAGCTTGTTTTCCACTTTGGGTCAGTATATTGTATTTTTCCCAAAGGAGTGCATCTACAAGAATTATTGGGGATTTATCCATGTCATTATTATGGAATTAGATGTGTGATAACTCTTGGATATTCATGAACATATGTGTGGTGGCATAGGTTTCATTAGGATACCTAAACTATGCATCTTCTCAACTGATTTTCCCTCACTGCCCACTTCAAAATAGTCCAGCCTATAAGGGGCCATGAATAGGGGAAAAAGGAGTATTGAGGAATGTTAGATGGTCTGGAATATTAATTCTCAAGGTTTAAAACTTTCTTTTACCATAATAGACCTAACTTCTCCATCAAGAGCATTAGAAAAGATGGAATTGCAAAAGCAAGGGAAATGACTGAGATTTGGTCTCTTAGTCCCTAAATAGACCAAACAAAGGTCCTTAAAGTTTTTTGGGGAATTATATATCATGAATAAATGGTGTTTCAATTCGCCTAATGGTTTGGCTTAGTAGTCCTACCTACAAGCAATGCACTTGACAATTTTGAGGCCACTAGGATAAGAAAAAGATAGTTTTTAAACTCCTCCAAGTTGCCAAGAAACTCATTGAATGTTGGCAGTGTCATCTACAGGATTTTTAAGGAGGGTGATCCTCATACCATGCACAAGAGGTCCTAGATCATGTTTATCATGATGAAATAACTCATATGATTAGAACAAGCAATTTTAAATTCTCATCCCATGAGAGAGGTGAAAATATATTCAGATGGCCTTTTAGACCATCCCCTATCCATACATAAGGCAAAGGTAGTATGGACAGTGTTCAAAGAGTTATCACAAGGAGATGGTGATAATAGTTCCAAAGGAGGAAAGAAGTCCTAGTGTGAATTACATTAGTCTAAATGTAGTTTTAACAACCCCTAGACAAGGTGAAACATGATCTAATGACTCTAAAGCAACCTACAGGCCTAAGAGCATCCACATACAGCCAAGACCTTGAGTTTGGTAGCATTCAAAGTAAAATTAGGTCTGTTGAGCTCAAGAAAAGCATGAGGGTGAGATCATGAGATGATAATGTGATGCTATGATTATCGTGAGAGGCCTTGAACATATTTTGTATTTTGAAACATACTTCATTAGAGACCAAACCCATAAAAGGATTGTCTCAGTTTGTACACAAGTAGAGCATAACCCAGTTGACAATCCAAGTGAGAATTTAAGATGGTTGAAAGGGTTTATGAGAAAGGTGATGATAGAGAATGGTATTTTGACCTAGATGGACATTTAAAGTAGGTTCACACTCACTAAGATCAATCCCAAATAATCACCTATAGTCAACTAAGTGACTGTCTCAGTCCACATGAGTAAAAGATAGAATTGGGATAGTTAATGACCTAGAGCAAGTTGAAGCATGATGGTATTAACCCCAAGAATGGAATTTTGGTCAATAAGGATAGTATAAAATCATATGGACTATGTCATAGGACCAAATCATGAAGATGATGGAAATAATTATAAATTTTAAGCAAAGTACAATCAATTTCAAAATAACCTTGCAGACAATGCCTTTCCAACAAGTCTATCTCAGGTTTTATTGCTTTTAGAGGGCTAAAACATGCATTCAAAAGCTAAAAATTGGTTTATATCATACTTGTGACCCCTTAATCACTCTTCAATGTTTGAATTTGATGAGAGAGTAGGCCTAATAACCACTATTTTATCTCAGAAAAGGGGCTATCTGGGTGTGCATGAGCAGGTGGTTTTAGAGGAAAAAGGATGAAATGACAAGCCAAGGGCCAAAAAAGCTCAAAACATTATTTTAATATCTGGAGTGGACCTATAAAAATTTAATAAATCTTCCTAGAGGCCTTGAAAATAAATAAGGCATCTTAGACTACAAAGGGTGCAATCACCTTAGCAAGGAAGGGTAGGCAAATAGCTTGGGATGAAGGGTCACTTCAATTTATAGCTTTTACAAGAACTAAAATGATTTTATTCATGTTAGGGAAGACATATTGGATGTTAATTAGCTATATTTATGTATTTATAACATCCAAAGGTCATTTTGAGGGTGTGGTAGCAGGCATGTTTGTGTAAATAAGGTCTAGGCCTAAGGCAAATGGTGAGTCATTTGCATTTGTAGCATGATATGACCTTCAAAATGGCTAGGAACACATTGTGAGAGAATAAAAAATATGTTATAACCCTTAAATTTCATAATCTTGCATCAAGAATCCATTTCTTGGCTCTAAAACATTTAGACCCTCACAAAATGCAAGAAATGGAGCTTGAATGGCCAGTTGGAATGCTCATAACTTCCTTGATCCTTTGCATGGTACCTTGATCCATTTGTAGATGTTAGGGAAGGTCCTTGAGGATCCCTTAGTGGAATTTTTTATGGGTTCCAACATTTATTCTTTATGAACAAATGTTAAGAAAAAAAAAGACCCCAAAACCCTTGCAAACCCTTCTCACAAACCCACTTGGAGAAAGGAGCCCAAAAGTGTATCAAGATGAAGGATTTGAGATAGGGAAATAAAATGAAAGTTGTATAGGACATCACTAATATTCTATCCATGTGACCTGATTTTATGTAATCTATATAGATAGAGTAGGGGACCTATTTTATTTACAATTTCTTGTGTTTTGTAGGTTTTGAGGGTGACCAAAGGATGGCAATCACTTTGAAGGTTATATTGGGAATTGAAAAAACACTAAATACCAATTTTAAACCTTGGAAACAATCACAAGTTTCCATATTATGCCCTTCACCTTGGCCAATCAAGAATGGGAAGCGTGATCGCATAAGGGAAAGAATGGAAAATCAAATTAGAAGGTCTTTTAAGGTGTTTTGGATGGAGATAAGCATACGAGGTGTCCTTATAGGTGTCATAAAACCTATTTTATAGATCATATTTTAGGTATGAACACTCTTCCAAATCCAAGTGGAATAGGTCCATGGAGAGAGCTCCTTTTGAAACTACCAAGCATGATTTTTCATGTCCAAGAGAATAGGGATGGCTAGAGCTTAATACAATGAATGTGGGGAGTTTTTTGTAACCACTCTTGATCAGGTTCATCATAAAACCTATTCATATGTAGAGATAAGGGTAGTTTTGGAAGGCAAATCATATAGGTAGTTTCTTATGCCAAACTTACAGTTTTTGTGCAAATTTTCACCATATTATGACTTTTTGGATAAGTATACTTCTATGACATGGAATATCTCACCCCACCTCTCCTTTATATGAAATTTTAATTGATTTTCACTTGGTGACACACGTCATTATGCCTCCTCAACTTACTCTCTCTCTCTTCCTCCAAGTTCTATAAATGCAAGCCATTTTCACTATTGTATGTATTTCAACTCTTGGTATGGAGAATCCCAACCAAAATTATACCTTTATTCATAATTAGATTAAAGATAAGCAAGCTAGTTTTAATATAAGTCTATTTTCATCATATATTAGAGTGATCTTTTTTAATGTCAAGTATAGATTTAGTTCATCTTATTTTATGCAATCCTAGAATATGTTGTTGCAAATGAATCCCTTAGCAAGTTTCATGAAGTGTATGCTATTGCAATATGATCTTTAAGTGTGTATGATTTTTTTAGTGTCTCATGTGACCTCCCTTTCACTTTCCTTCATTTTTTGAGTGAATCTTTACCTTCATGAAAAACACTAAATCTAGGAGCTTCATCAATGGTCTTGAGGCTAGTTTGAATATCTTAGCCCATTAGGAAAATTGCAAGTGAATGTGGAACCAAATATTGGTTTATCATCTCTTAGTTTAGGTTTATTTTATGCATATCTCTCTCCTTTTTCACCCATGATAGGTAGTTTCAAGAGCATAAGCACATCAAGCCATATCTAGGGAGCTATCCCTCATAATACAAGAGGTATACTTCCACTATAGGTTCCCCACACACCTGGAAGTATTCCCACATTGTCCAAATCTTGAAAAGACTGAAACATCCTCTTCTAAGGTGAAATATTTGGAGACAATAGTTTTGGCATGCCCAATGGGACAAGGTCCAAATAGTGAGAAGATTGTTGGTGTGTCTTCTCTCTCATCAGCTTTGTGAAGCATCCAAGCAAGCACCAATGGTGACTCTGAATGATAACTTCTAGCTGTAAGCAACCCATGTATCTATTTTTGAAGTTTTTTATCACTTTTGTCCTTTTATGTGACCTATGAAGTTGATATGGATGACTATAAATAGAATCCTTACCATACACCTCCTTATCAACCCTTTTGTGATCCTTGTTATCCTTCTCAATAGTCCTACCAAGAACACCATATTCCCTATGAGTCATGGGAGTCCTATGGTCAAGCTAGTTGCTTTCCAAATGAGTATAATTTTATTGACTAGCCATATGACCCATATCTATCTTAGCCTTGTCATGAAGAGTCTAGTGACACTATTAGTTGGGATGCCAAGTATGAAGTTTTGAAAACCTTAATTAAGGAAGTTAGACAACCCAACCACTTTGTCTAAGCCTACTACACCTCTCATTCTCAAAATGTGTGGGTAGATATGCTAAGGTTTCTTGAATTAGAAAAGCATATGAGTGTGCTAGATGAGTGTTATGAGGAAACTCTTGATGTTCATGTAGATTGGTTGAGATTTTTAGTTGGTTTGTTAATGGATATGTGGAGATGTGTTGAAGAAGAGAACCAATATGACATTAGTGAAGGGTTTTCCATGACAAGAAAGGCCTTTTAATGGTGGGTTGATAGATTAGAAATATGGGAAGCACAAGAAGTTATGGAACAAGTTGTAGCTATAGAAGAATCTCCAAAGAGATATGAAGAGTGTCAAGAAGATGAGGATGATGATGAGAGCTGGTGTGAATGTTATTCCTTCCCTATTGCTCCTTCTATCTTACTTCTCCCTAAAGAGCCCATTCAAGAAGGTCCACCCATCTCTATGTCTATCCATGAAAGTCACACTCCATCCCAGACCCATAGACCTATATACCTCTTTTCCACCATTCTTCTCCTTCAAGAAGAACCTATTCAATCCTCAAAAGAGACTACTAGTACTAAGCCTCCAATTTGGGACCAAATTGTGAAGTCTTGAGGGAAAGGATGAAGTCAAAGGAGATATACAAGAAGAGGAATAGATTCATGATGTGGTTGTGGAAGGAAATTATGTGCATTTAACCCAAAAAATCATGGTTGTTGACCAAGAGTCACTCTAATAGCTCCCTCTTTCTGCCATATCCACTCATGAGTCTTTCATTACACCTTACACTCCTTCAGCCCATTCATCTGTTTTCCACCCTCCCACCCCATCTCTTCTTGAAGGAGAGACTATTTCAAAAGAAGAACAACTTTAACTAGCATTAAAGAAAGAGAGTGACACAATAATTGATGAAGAAGGATCCATTATCAAAACCGCTCATGGTGATGATGAGGACACCTCCATCTAGAGAAATGATCAAGAAGGTGGTTTGGAGAAAAGTGGGTAAGAGGATCAAGTAATTGTGGTAGAAGAACAAGATCCTAAAGATGAATTCCACATGACATATTCCCAAGAAGAAGGCCAATAAGATTATGATGACTTGTGTTAGAAGATTAATGATATAAGAAAGGAGTTTGAGATCCTTAAAGAGCATAGACCTCATGAATAACATGGAAACAATCCTTCCATTGAATATCTTGTCAAAGGTCAACCATTAGATGGAAAAATTCAAGAGTTAGAGAGTGATATGGAAGTGATTACTGCTGTAATACATCAGACTTGTGGTCTTGAGCATGATCCACTTAAATAAGTCCAAGAGATAGATCATGAAGTGCTTGATAGTCCACCTCTTCAGCTTGTACCAGTTGCAGTAGTAGTTTGGGCTAGTATTTTTCCCAAGACATTATGTGAAGGTGTGAAAGAGGTCATCCTTGAGAAGCTACTACAACTCTAAGGCCTTCTTGAGGTTAATAGTGATGCTTCTACCTTGAGTCAAATTATGGACATGCTTGGTGTTGTGTCAAACCTTAATAACTATGATGATAAGAGGATCCAAGCATATGTTGAATACCTTCTCATTAAAGATTGGCTATCTACTACTGATACACCATTTGAAGATGTACCACAAGGATAAAGGGTCATAAGGATGATGACATCATCTATAACATGGAACAAAAAACACTTTATCTTATGCCATTCTACATGCCATCAAATAAGTGGTATCTCAAAGTTTCTTTTTGATCTAGGATTTTATTCTTTTTAGGTCACTTATGTAGCTTAGTTTCCTTGCATGTTGTTTAGGTTGTGTTTCCTAAGTTCTTGGTCAAGCACATGTTGTTTGTTGCTTTATTTTTGTGTGTGTGTCTTTCCTTTTGTGTGTGTGGGTCAATTAGCTTGTCTTTGTTGAGTCAAGGTCTGTTCAAGGTTAGTTTTTGTGTCTATATGCATAATTCCATGCCCAATGGAAGTTTAAGGCAATGGGTCTTAGGCATAGTAAGCATTCCACCCCTATAAATCACCAATAATGTTGACCAAATTTTACCCCAAGTAAAATTTAGGTCAATCCCTACTATTTAAAACTTTTGAGAAGTTTGAAAATGTCTAATATGGGTTTCATAATGTCCTATGCACTTTCTTAACTTGGTCCTAGTCTTTGCCTAAGTATTCCTCCTTGTATTAGCCTAGTCAAACCTAGTCAACCATAATTAAACAAGGTCAAAATTGGTAAAAGGCATAAAATGTGTTTATCTATTCCTAATATAGTTTTAAATGTTATCTAGGATCTTTGTAAACCATAAAATTGCATTTGTCATGTTCAATATGAAAAAAATTCCATGTGAGCCCACTTTGGAGCTAAAGAGGAGGACTTGCACAAATTACCAAGTTGTTAAATTTGTCATCAAGGTATTTTGGAACATGGAAGAGATCAAGGAATGTCAGACATAGGTTGGTGGAAGTCCAAGATGACGTTATAGTTAGAGAAGGGGAGTTTCTCCTTGAAAATAGTCATCTTTGGGTACTTGTATAGACTTCTCAAGTGCCAAAGTAGCTAAAAACGTGGTGGAGTAAATATTGACCTCAAAAAACTCTCTCCCACCCTTGGTTTTCAAGGATAAATCAAGAAAAGTCATTTGTAACTTCTTTTCCTTAATTTTTTCTTAGCAAGTAAATAAAAGTCAACTTCAAGCACTTGGCCTAAACTGTACACGTTAAATTAGAGGGATTTATTCTATAGGTGGATAGTGATATAATTACTCTTTAGATACATAAAAATAATTTTATATTTGGTTTAGTATGCTTCATGAACCATCAATTGGAGTCTAGGAAACTTTTTGGGGAATTATAGTGAAGAGGGGGTCACTGTTTGCTCTTTTTTTAATTTTATTGTTTTGGCATGATGATTTCATGTTTTTAATATGAATCTAAATGATTTAAAAGGTGTTATTATAGGTTCCCCATCCTTAATATATTTTTCAAGGAATAAATAATTCAAGGAAGCCTTCTCTAGGCTTGTTGACCACTTTGGGTCAGTATACTATATTTTTCCCAAAGGAATGCATCTACAGGAATTATTTGGAATTTATCCACATAAATATGATGGAATTGAATGTGTGATAACACTTTTTTATTCATGAAAATATGTATGGTGGCATAGGTTTCATTAGGAGACTTAAACTATTCATCTTTTCAACTGATTTTGCCTCACTACCCACTTCAACACATTCCAACCTGCAAGGGGCCATGAACATGGGATAGAGGAGAATTGAGGAAGGTTATATGGTTTGGAATATTCCTTCTCAATGTATAAAAATTACCTTCACCATAACATACCTAACTTATCCATCAAGAGCATTGGGAAAGATGGAATTTCAAAAGCAAGGGAAGTGACTGAGATTTGGTTTCTCAGTCCCTAAATGGACCAAATAGAGGCCCTTAAAGTTTTTTTGGGAAGTATATAGCATGAATAAATGGTGTTTCAATGCCCATGATATTTTGGTATAGTATCCCTACCTAAAATAAATGCACTTGACAATTTTGAGGCCACTAAGATAATAAAAAGATAGTTTTTAAACTCCTCCAAGTTACCAAAAAACTCACTAAAAGTTGAGAGTGTCATCGACAGTATTTGTAAGGAGGGTGATGCTCATACCATGCATAAGAGGTCCTAGATAATTTTTATCATGAGGAAACAACTCATATAATTTTATAAATTAATTTAAAATTATTAACCCATGAGAGAGGTAATAATATCTTTAGATGGCCTTTTAGACCATCCCTTGTCCCTACACAGGGCAGAAGAGGTAGTATGGATAGTGTTTAAAGAGTTTTAGAACAGGGATGGTGTTAAGAGTTCCAAAGGAGGAGAGAAGTACTATTATGAATTCCGTTGGTCTAAATGAAAGTTTAACAACCCATATACAAGGTGAAACATGATATAATGACTCCAAAGCAACCTACAGGCCTAAGAACATCCACCTATAGCCAAGACCCTAAGTTTGGTAGTAGTCAAAGTAAAATTAGGTCTATTGAGCTCAATAAAAGCATGAGGGTGAGATCATGAGATGATAATGTGATTATATGAAGATAATTGGAGGCATTAAACATCTTTTAGAGTTTGAAACATCCTCCATGAGACCAAACCCATACAAGGACTGTCTTAGTCCGTACACACGTAGAACACAACCCAGTTGAAAGTCCAAGTGAGAATTCAAGATGGTTGAAAGGGTTTATGAGAAAGGTGATGATATATAATGGTATTTTGACCTATATTTACATTTAAATGAGTTCACACTCACTAACATCAAGCCCAAATCATCACCTTTCAAAACAACCCTATAGATAGTGCCTTCACAACAAGTTGGTCTTATATTTTCTTGATTTTGGAGGGCCAAAAAAGGCACTAAAAAGCTAAAAATTGGTTTAGATCATCATTTTTAACCCTCAAAAACTATATAATTGTTGAATTTGATGAGAGATTAGGCCTAATACCCAATATTTTCACTCAAAATAGGGGCTATTTGGGTGTGCATGAGTAGGTAGTTTTAGGGGGAAAAGAATGAAATGAGAATTCAAGGGCAAAGAAATATAAAAATATGATTTTAATAGCTATAGGGGACCTATAAAAACTCAATAAACCTTCCTAGAGGCCTTGAAAACAAATAGGGCATCCTAGACTATAAAGGGTGCAGTAACCTTAGCAAGGAAGGGTAGGCAAATGGCTTGGTATGAAGGGTCACTTCAATTTATAGATTTTTCCAAGAAATAAAATGCTTTGATTCATGTTAGGGAAGACATATTGGATTTTTATAAGTTATATATGTATAGGGAGAACATCTAAAGGTCAGTTTGAGGGTGTGGTAGTAGGCAGGCTTGTGCAAATAAGGTCTAGGCCTAAGGCAAATGGTGAGTCATTTACATTTGTAGCATGAGATGACCTTCTAAATCAATATAAATTTTTTTTGGGAGTGTAAAAAATATGTTCCAACCCTTAAATTTCATAATATTTCATTAATAAGCCATTTATTGGCTCTAAAACATTCATACCCTCACAAAATGTAAGAAATAGAGATTGAATGGCCAGTTAGAATGCTCATAACTTCCTTGATGCTTTGCATGGGATCTTGATGAATTTTTATATGTTAGGGAAGGTCCTTGAGGATACCTCAATGTAATTTTTTAGGTGTTACAATTTTTTTTCTTTATAAACAAATGTTAAGACCAAAAAATAACCCCAAATCCCTTGCAAACCCTTCTCACAGACCTACTTGGAGAAATGAGGCTAGAAGTGTATCAATTTGAAGGATCTAAGATATGGGAATAAAATTAAAGTTGTATAGAACATCACTAGTATTCTATCCATGTGACTTGATTGTATAGAATCTATATAAATGGAGTAAGGGACCTATTTCTTTGACAATTTATTGCATTTTTTAGGTTTTGAGGGTGATCAAAGGATGTCAATAACTTGAGAGGGTATATTGGGAGTTGAAACAAATATAAATACCAATTTTAGACCTTTTAAATAATCAAAAGTGTTCATGTTATGCCCTTCACTTTGGCTAGTTAAGAATGGGAAGAGTGATCACATAGGGGAATTAGTGGAAACTCAAATTAGAAAGTCTTTTAAGGTTTTTTGGTTGGATCTGAGCATATTACGTGTCCTTAAATTTGTCATAACACCTGTTTTATGGATAATATTTTAGGTATGAAGACTTTTCCAAAGCTGAGTGGAGGAGGTGCATGGAGAGAGCTCCTTTTGAAACTACTAAACATGATTTTGCATGTCCAAGAGAATAGGGATGGTTAGAGGTTAATCCAATGCATGTGGGGACTTTTTGTAACCCTTCTTGATCATATTAATCATAAAACCTAGCCATATGCATATATAATGGTAGTTTTGGAAGGCAAATCATATAGGCAGTTTCTTATGCCAAACTTGCAGGTTTTGTGCCACTTTTCACCACATTTATGACTTTTTTGAATAATTATACTTCTATGACATGTAATATCTCACCCAAACTCTCATTTACATTTAATTATAACTAATTTTCACTTGGTGACACATGTCTTTGTGCCTTTTCAACTTCTTCTCTCTCTCTCTCTTCCTCCCAGTTTTATAAATGCAAGCCATTTTGGCTATTGTATGGATTATAAATCCTAGTATGGTTAATCATTGACAAAATTGTACCTTGATTTTTACTTAAATTAGTGAGAAGTAATATTGTTTTAATCTAACTCTATTTTCATCATATATTGAAGTGATTTCTTTGAATGTCAAGTATAGATATAGTTCATCTTGTTTTCATGAAATCCTTTAATATGTTTTTGAAAATGACTCCCCTAGAAATTTTCATGAAGTGTATTCTATTTCAATAGGATCTTTAAGTGTGTATGATTTTGTTAGTTTCTCATGTGACCTTCCTTTCACTTGCCTTCATTTTTTGAGTGACTCTTCACCTTCATGAGAAACACTAAAGCTATGAGCTCCATCAATGGTGTTGAGGCTAGTTTGACTATCTTAGTCCATTAGGAAAATTTAAAGTGTATGTGGAACCAAATATTGGTGTATCACATCTTAGTTTAGGTTTTTTTAATTCATCTCTTTCTCCCTTTTCACCCATGATAGGTAGTTTTAGGAGCATAAGTACATCAGTATTTATCTAGGGAGCTAGCCCTCATAATACTAGAGGTATGCTTCCACTATAGGTGCCCCACACACATGGAAGTATTCCCATGTTTCCAAAATCTTGAAAAGGCCTAAAAAAATTCTTCTAGGGTGAAATATTTGGAGACACCAACTACTACACCTATGTTACACATTCGATAATTATCTAGATGAATCTCTTGTATAATATGTGGGGTCTTATGCTAATCTTACATATTTTCATCATAAATAAAGATTCCATTATAAGCTTAGTCATCATGCTTATTTTATTGAATGTGATCCTAATATTATAGATTAATATGTCTCATTAGATGGCCTTGACTCTTTGATTTCTACTACATACAATGAGGATTGATTTGCATTTTTAAATGAAGTAAGAACTGAATTTAAATATATTACTACATGATAACCCATGATTTTATTTCTTAGGATGTGGTTAACCTTTGAAGATGTTAAAGACATTAAAATATTTTAAAATATTATCTATGGTTTGTTTATTTGGTTTATTCTAACATGCCAACATTGATCCATCCATAGTGGTTTATAATTTATTAGTTTATATAGATGATAAAACAATAATCAAAATATTCAAAATATGCATCCTAAAGTTGATTTATCGATTAGATACAAAATAAAAAGGTTTTTGAATGTGGAATTTACTTGATCATTTATTATTCACCTTGGATATCTATCATCATGTTGGTTGTGAAACTTTATGAGTGCATACACATATTTAATGACTTTAAATAACTAAACAAGGTTTGTCTCAAAGATGAATTTCTTTTATCTTGTATTAATATGATTTTGGTTCTACCAATATGTATGAAATTCTCCTTCATGGATGAATTTATCTCCATATCATTTTGACTTAAGAATTATAGTGATACTTATCAAAGGATTATGAATCAAATCTTTCATGATTACATGCGTGAAAGTTTTGATTATTATGTTGATGATATTTTGGGAAAGAAAAAGAAACTAAAAACCATGTTAAAGACTTAAGAAAATATCTAAATTATTACACAAATATAATGTGTGATTAATTCCAAACAAGTGTATCATTGGTGTAATATATATAATTTTTTTGGGTTTATTATCTCTCAACAAGGTATGTTGACCCTAAAAAAATAAAATCTATTGTGGACATGCTTCTTCCTACCAACATAAAGAAACCAAGAAGTTTATAAGGAAGCATTCAAGCCATACAATGGTTTGTGTCTCATTTTGATAAAATAACCCATCCCTTATCTATATTGTTATTAAAAGGCACCAAATTTGAATTGGATGAACATTTTTAAAAGTCTTTCAATGAAATAAAATAATATCTAGCTACTGCACTAGTTATGATGCCCATCATCCCAAGACACAATTATTATTATATATATCATCCATTAAGTATTCTTTAGGACATTTATTGGCATAATATCATGATGAGCATATAGAAAGGGAAATTTATTACATCAATCATACACTAGTTTATTTTGAAATTAAATATAATCTGATGGAACATTTACATTGTTGTTGTGTTCACAACATAAATACATGTAAATTACATGCTTAATACATAGACCCATGCTATTGTAAATATTGATCCTTTGAAGTACATCATATTTAAACCTTACTTATCTTGGTGCATAGCTAAGTGAGTCATGTTACTTATGAATTTGATCTTAATTTTATATCATAAAAAATGGTGAAAGGATAAGTTATTATTGATTAACTTGTCATTTCTCTCTTAGTAGATTATGCTCCTATGAGTGATGCCTTTTGAGATGATTATTTTATGTATACTTAAGAGAAAAAAACTTGGACCATGTACTTTGATGGGTCGAAGTGAGATTTAGGTGTTTTGGTTTATACTGTATTAATAATTCCCCAAGGTTATTATTGTCAATCAGACTCACACCCTTGTGAAGGTAATTTTAAGCCTACATAGTCTACTAAAACATGGAAACAATACTAGGTTGTGGGTGACCTAATTTGAAGATTGAATCTCTATATTCTAAGGGCTATCTCCCTTTGGTGTATCAATTAGGATATTCAATTTACACTACAAACTGTCAAGAAAATGGAAGAAAGAAACTTGAAAGAAAAATCTTATCTGATGATGGTGATACACCTAAATTTTAGTTCATCCACTCCACTTGGGCTCCTAAAACATTGATCAGACAAGAAAAGACTGAATCTTTAACTCTAATTGACTCTTATGCATAATTAATTCATGAAAATGTTTTATCTAGTGATAACAAATCTTGAGGGAAATGATGGAATAGGCCTGATTCAAGGCACTAATAGCCACTTAAATCCACTATAAATTTAGCCAAAAGACATCAAACATAGAACATGACCTGCATAATCTAGTCAACTAGCAACTAGGTAAGAATTAGGACTTAACAAGGAAGAAAATTCTATCACATATGCAAATCACTGACATAAATACACTATACCAACACTTTAGAATTTGAAAAATAGTCTCCATATTTATCTGAAAAGGTGCAAAACTCAAATTTTTGTAGATTCTGGTCTTACCAAGAGAGGGATATTTTTTTTTGGTTGAAAATCCAAATTATATAGTAAAGCATACAACAGCCAAGAGATTGGCACTAAAAATAGAAGAGGATAGCAACTCCCACATCACTCCAAGTCTAATTTTAGCTTATCAAAAGATAAAAAAGCCTTAAAGTAATATTCATTCATCTTATGTCTTGTATGAAAAGCTCTTTGGCATTGAAAATAATGGAGAGACCATATAGTAATCATTATTAAAATCTCCAAAATTCATCAAACCTACATGGATCTTCAAGGTTGGTGTAGAAGTCTGGATGGTGGGCCAATATTTAGATGAAGAGCTTCAGTTTGAGCAAATTGGAAGTGTTGAAAGCCTTCAATCAAGATAAATCTAAATAGATGTGGCACTTTGACAAAAGGTCAACTCAAATCAAGACCAATCAACTTCAAATGGACCTCTGTTTTCATGAAAAATATCTTTGATAACTAAAGCATGCACGACATTCTAAGTTATCTCCTTGAATCCACATTCCAATGTTAAACTCCTTGAGCCCTTTATGCATTCAAGTCTCCCTTTTGGAACTGTGCTTGAAGCAACTACATGCCTTCGACTATAAATCTTCTTATAGATAGAGAAAATAATATCTTTATTAGATTTTTTCATGTTCTTTCTTATCATGGGTGCATCTACTTGATCTTGGGTCACTCTAAAATTTCTACATGTATTCCTTCAACATTTTTTTTTTACGTGTATTTCTTTTAGAGTTATTTCTATCTATTTCCATAGACTTTCCTCTTCATTCATTTCCTTCAGGGTTGTTCACATTGGGCCTTTGTTCTATTTATTCTCCATAGAATTATTATCTCAGGCACTTTGGAATGAAATTTCCATTGGTAAATCTTCTAAAATAATTCTTTCAGATAATTTTTCTGAAAGAATTATTTCAAAATTTTATCTATCTCTTTCCCTTTAGATTTTTCTTTCCCTTGGGGCCTATGTCATTGTTTATTTCCTTCGAACAAAAATTCCAAAGTAATTATTTATTTGGGTTATTTATTCCAGGCTTTGGCTTAGGGCACTTTTTGAATTTTGATCAAAAACTACTTTTAGGGGTTCAAATTTGACATCCGTGGTCCTGTCATTAATTCCTTCAAAAAAGTTGTAATGGACAATTCCTTCAGATAAATTATCCAAAGGAATTCCTATCCTTCGTCTTTTGTAAATTTATCTTTAGGATTTATGAAAATACCCTTTGGTTTTTTAACATGTCCTTCAAGATTTATGAAAATCACCTTTTTGAAGGGAAAGATCCCTTCAAATTTTTTCAAAATGTCATTTCAAAAAAATGTTTGGTCCCTTGGCTTTAAAAGAGGCCCTCCAAAAAAGTTGAATTGATCACTTGTCTACTAAAAATACCCTTTAAAACTCTTGAATGTACCTTTTGGAAAATTATAAATGGTATTTTCCCCCTAAAAATGCCTTTTTTTGAAGGGCATATACCCTTCGACTTTTACAATGTGCCCCTTGGAATTTTTGGAATGGTCCATTTGGCTGATAAAGTGCTCTTCAAATTTTACAATGTGCCCTTCAAACTTTTTGGAATGGTTCATTTGACTGATAAAGTTCCCTTCGGATTTTACATTGTGCCCTTCATACTTTTTAGAATGGTCCATTTTGTTTAGAAAATAATCCTTCAAAAAAGTTGTTAAGGTCCACTTACCCTTTAGAAAAGTTGAAAATATCCCTTCAGAAGAATTTAAATGGTCCACTTGCCCTTCAAAAAATATGAAACGATCCACTTGCCCTTCATAAAAGATGAAATGGTCCACTTTCCCTTTGAAAAAGATGTGAGTGAACCTTCAAAAAAGTTGTCTCAGATAAAACGTCTAAAATAATTCCTCCAAAAGATACCCTTCAAAAATTTTGCAAGCATCCCCTTTTGAAAAGAACATACCCTTCAAGTTTTTGAAAGTGGACTTTTGCTCTCAAAATTACCCCTCAAATATTTGTCAAGTGCCCTTCAGAAAAAATGAAAAGGTCTTCTTCGAAAGGAAACTACCCTTCGAATTTTTGCAAATGTACCTTTTTGATATAAAATGCCCTTCAACAAAATTATAAGTGTCCCTTTTATCTTTGAATATAATCCCTTTGGAAAAGATGTAAGTGACCCTTCAGGTTTTTGAAAGTGGACCTTTCTCCCTCAAAATTACTCCTTGAAAAATTCCTACGAGTTTTTGGTAATGAACAATTCCTTTGGATAAATTGTTTGAAGGGATTCCTTATGCACTTTTCTGTAGATAATTCTCCTGAAAGAATTCTTTTAGATTTTCTACTAAATACCCTTCACAAAAATGAAATTTCCCTTTAGAATTTTTGAAATGGTCCTTTTGGCTAATAAATTACCCTTCAAGAAATTGTAAATGGACCTTTTAAAACTATGAAAATGCCCTTACTTTTGAAAAGAACCCTTCAGAATTTTGCAAATGCCCTTTGGTCTTTTGAAAAGTACCTTCTCGAAAGTAAAAATACCCTTTGAAAATTTTGGAAAAGTCCTCTGACATTTTTTTAATGGAGCTTTGCTCTTGAAATAACCCTTCAACAATTTTGAATGTACCTTTCAGAAAAATTGAAATGATCCCTTCAAAAAAGTTGAAAATGAAATGTCTAAAAGAAATACACTTAAGGAGAATTGCTTCAAATAAAAAGTCTGAAAGAATTTGGTAAATAATTAAAACAAAAAACTTGAAATAATTTGACAAAGGCTTAGCAAAGACCAAGAATGAACTTTTTGAAAGGAATAGACTTACACACTTTTTGTGGGCCTTGTCAAAGAGAACTTCTTTTGAAGAAAAGCTAAGTACTAGACCTATTAACCATGGATTCTTCAAGGACTTTTTAGGACCAATTACTGACTCACAAGACAAACAAGCGTGATATGCAAAGTTTCAAATGGTAAGGGTGACATTTTTACCTATGGGGGCAAAATTGTCAATATTTTAGTGACTCAACTTGGAAGCATGCTTACTATGATTGAGAACTAGACCATATACATGACTCTCAAACTTAAAAAATAATCACAAATCTGATCCATGATTGCAAGTACAACCTTTAATTAAGATTATAACCCTCAAACTCTAAAACAAGAAGGGAAACATGCAAAGTAGGGGAAAATAACTAAACAAAGAAAATGTGCAAACAAGAACTTATTTGGGATAAAATAGAACTAAACTAATGTGCTTGAATAATACTTGGAGGACAACAAATAAAATAACTATGTATAAAGAACTCTACTTTTTAGTAGTAATATTTTATATGTATCCCATTGATTGGGATTGGAAGCTCCTCGCCATTAATCTTTACAAGATGGAAGGCATTATGGGATTTTTAGCTGGAGATTATGTATGGGCCACTCCAAAGGGAATCAAACTTTGTGTGCCTTCTTAGTTTATCTCTATCCTCATCCCACTTGAGGATTAAATATCCTTATTTGAAACTTTATGAAGAAGCTCCCTTTTCAAAATCTCTCTTCACTTGTGCTTGATGATTTTTGATGGCTAGCATGGATTGATTTCTTATCTCTTCAAACTCCATAAGCTCAACATACCTAATCTCTATGGGCTTATTTTCCAACAACTCAAGTTGTTGCATTAGTTCTAAAATAGGAAACTCAAGAGAAATGGGTAACTGAGCTTCCTTACCATATACTAGCTTGTATGGAGAGTTGGTTATTGCTATTTTATAGGTGATCTTATCAGCCCATAGAGTTAAATTTAACTTGATATTATATGACCTATAACTGTCTTCAACAGTCTTTCTTATGATCTTCAATAGGTTCTTATTCGTAGAATCAACAAGGCCATTACCTTGAGGATAATAGTTTGATGAAGTGATAAGAAAAATTCCATGTTGGACAACCCATTGGCTGATCCTAGTTCCTACAAAAGCCATTGCATTATCAAAAATAATAGTTAAAGGAACTCCAAATATAGTAAGCAAACTTTCATAGAACTCTAGAAGATTAATTTCATTTGCTTCTTTTAATGCCACTGCTTCTATCCATCGTGTGAAGTAATATGTAGTAGTTAGAATCCATTTATGTTATGAACTTGAAGGAGGATTTATAAGACTGATGAAGTCCAATCCCCATTGGATAAAATTCTAATCCACCATAATTGGTTGAAGAGGTAAAGCTGTAAGTTTCACTTTTCCTACAAACATAGCACATTGCTTGCACTCCCTAACCCATGCATGGTAATCACCAAATATACTAGGCTAATATTACCCACCTCTCATGAACTTAAAGGCTATATTTATGGAAAAATTTCCTTCACCATGTCCATCATGGAATTCTTCAAGCAATATCTAAGTTTATCTTGGATCTATACATCTTAACAACATGCCATTGATATCTTTCTTGAACAAAACTTTATCAACAATCAAGAATGGAATTAATTTTACCCTAAACTACCTTCTTTTTGAAGCACCTAGATGAGAGGGATAAAAACTATCTTTGAGATAGCTTACAAAGTCATGAAACCAGCTGGAAGAGGAGGTATGACCAGTTATAAGCTCTTCATTATTTGACACCAAAACAACCTCATTAGTCTCTTACAAGTCTTGAGCTAGATGCTCACAAAATCCTTTGCCTCTAATAAATTTTTTGACCTTAATTTCCACATCATACTCCATTACCTTGGTTATCCATCCATCCCTCTTCTTACTTATATCTTTGTTCAAAAATAACTCCTTGATACTTGAATGAGAAACCATTATGTGTATTTTATTGTTATACAATAGGTATCTAAACTTATTAAGATACCTTATAAATAGAAGTACATATTTTTTGACAAAAATAATACCTTGTTTCATACTCTTCCAAGCCTTGACTAAGGAAATATATTGGATACTCCAAATTATCATGACTTTGTTTCATAAGAATTTCTAAAATGGTATTCACATTAGCATCATAAGTATATAAAATGAAATATTTAATGAAATATAGGTTTATCAATGTAAGGGAACTAGTTATGGCCTTCTTAATATCCTCAAAACTCTTTATCCCTTCCTTGGACTAGCTGAAACTCTAATTCTTCTTTAGCATGGCTATAAGTGTCTTAGCTAAAATGGCAAAATATGAAATATATCTCCTTATGAAGTTGATTTTCCCAAAGAAACTTTTCAAAGCTTTTCTATGCTTAGGAAAGGAGAGTGCAAGAATGGATTCTACCCTTTCAAGATCTATGCTTAAACCATAGTTTGAAACTACATGTCCAAGGAGGTTACCTTCATGAACTGAGAAGACACACTTTTTAGGATTTAGAGATACCCCAAATTTCCTACACCTTTTGAACACTTTCTTAAGATGAACCATGTGATCACCTACATTCTTTGAAAACATTGTTATATCATGCAAATAGACAAGAAAAAACATGTTAATAAGGCCTTGGAATGCCATATCCATAGCTTTATGAAATGTTGCTCTAGCATTAGATAAACTGAATGACATCTTTATGTATGAAAATGTACCCCACTTGGTTGTGAAGGCTATCTTAAATTGGTCCTCTTCCTTGACCAAAATATTATTGCAGCCACTATATCCAACCAAGAAAGAAAACCTCTTTAAACCTGTAACCACCTGTAAAATTTGGTCCATTGATGGCAATGGATAGTGATCTTTTAGTGAATACCTATTCAAATCATATAAATTAACACAAAATATAATCTCATCATTCTTCGGTAATAGAACAAGATTTTACACCCAAGTTGAGTGCTTTAGTGGAAATATAATTATTGACTCTATGATCTTGTGAAGCTCAACGCTCATCAAAGGCTCAAGCTTAGGATTGATGGGTCTTTGTCTTTATCTTACTAGTTTAGTTTAAAATTATAAATCAATGGTGTGTTGACCTAAAATTGGGTCAAATACCTTGAGATCACTATATTTCCAAGCAAATATATCAACAAAACTTTTGCATAACTCAATGAAGGCTTCCTTTTATGGAGTACATACCTTATCCAACTTCAAAATCTTACCAGCTACAATCTTTACATTGGCATAGTGATATTATTTTGTTGACAAGGATGACTTCTCCTTCCTTAACTCATCATCACAAATAAAAATATTCTCAAGTGTGACCAATCCCTTGGGAAACTTATTTGTTTTTATTTACACAACCTGATCACCATATTGTTGTAAATACTTTGATTGATTTCTTGAAGAAAACTTAGCCTCCTCTTGCAATAATCTCAAAATTTGAATTTCATCTTCAAACACTTGCCAATTATCATGATTATATAGAATATAAGGCCTTAAAACCACCTTTATATGTGATTGAATCTTTTCACTTTTTACATCAATTGGGATACTAAACTATGCCCCAATGGCAACCAACCTATCTGCATATTTATTCTCATCTCTTGGTATTGTTTAAATTTTAGAAACTTAGAAATATTCAAGTAAATCCCATAATATTTGCCTATAATATCTAAGAAATGAATTTTTTCATGCATTTGAACCTCTTACCTAGTGAACTATGAGTTCACTATCACCAAAAACTTGCAAGGCATTGACTTTCATCTTCCTAGCCCACTACAAACCATGAACTAGTGTCTCATACTCTACAACATTATTCAAACAACCAAAGAAACCTAATATAATAGAAATAACTTTGATTTTTTAAATAAACCAACATCGTTCTAGCTTTGATACCATGTTTATTCTTTGATCCATCAAAGTACAATTGCCACAAACCATCACTAGAGTTATCATCCTTAAGCATGGCTAGAATTGGTGCATTATTCTCATGAAGGAAATACACACTAAGTCATTATTATTCAATAAACTTATAAGGATCATGATCATGCAAAGTTTAAGTCCACTCATCAATAAAAAAATCTGGAACTCCATCCAAAATTGATCCATTTTCTACTTCACTAGTTTCTAGTACATCATTCGAGATGATACAATTAGTGTTCACAACACTTGGCATATATGGCTCCATATGAAAACATGTAATAGGTTTAGAATGAATCATGACATTGTTACCATAAATAGTTTTAAACAACAAATAAGTCCAATCAGATGATAAATATCCCCAAATATTTGAGGTGAAGTCCCTTGAAAGGAAAATAGCAAAGCAAGGAGGCAAGTCTACCACAACAACATCTTATTAAATAGTAACATTGGGACAAGCATGCAATGTCAATTTTATATCTTTTATTATACCTAAAATCTTCATTGGTGACCCATACAATTATAATAGCCCCTTAGTTTTTGGCTCATAAACAGGGATGAGCTTGTCTGTAATCTATTTAAGCATGACTAACTACTAGCTCCACTATCCACCATACAATTATGGACCAAAGTGTCACCTACTATTAAATGAAGGTATAAATGAGGGGTTTTATTTGATTTTAAATCATATTTTACACCTTTTCCATCTTATTTACTTGATGTTCTTTCTACTTAGCTAGCTAATATGAATTAGTTAAGACAACACCTTTCTCAACCAGTTTTGGAGTCAATTTGAGAGCTAAAAACTCTTGGATGAGCATATATTTTTGTCCTAAGATTGAAAGATAATCCAACATGATAATTATGATATTAGACATATTTAAATTATCTACTATACTGAACTAATATTTACCAACCTTTGGTTTCACTTTCTAAATCATTGGTTGCTCATGAACTCGAGGTACTCAATGAACTCTACTAACCTCTATGTTCTAATTTTTTTGAGTCATAGGGGTAGAAAGTTATTATTTTAATTCCTATAAAAAAATTAGGATTAATTGAAGAATTTTTCACCTTTTGTACCTCATCAATGGATCTTATTTTATCTCTAGTTACAACTACAACTTGACCATTTGTATTGTTAGTTTCAACAACCTGAGTAAAATCATCAAGATCATCTGCTTTCCAATTTACATCAATGGAATTAGAATACCATTAAACTTGTTGAGTCTCTCATTGTGATGCCAAAATTATATCTTAGTACTGACCCCTTTGAAAAGAGAACTCTTCTTGTGCCATTTGTGGTATAGTGATGTTTTGTGATACCAAGGGTTGGCTTTGAACATCATTGAGATTTGAGTACTACCAACCTAAATCTTGTACCAAGTTATTTTTAGGTGATTTGGGAATAATGTATTTTGAATTGGAAGTAACATTAGTATCAAGGGAAACATATGGATTAGATGGAATTATGGTTCCTTTTGTTTGATGAGGTGGTATATTCTCTCTGAAACCTTGATAAGGAGGCCTTTGATCTTTCAAGGGATAATAAGTGGTTTTATTTTGTTGTTGATAGGGCCTATTATCTTGATATTGTTACCTCTTGAGTTTCACTATTTCATTCCCAAAGTATTTTAACAAGCTGTTCAACTCTCCTATCTCACTAGCTTGACTAGTACGGGCTAAAATCTGAGCTTGAGGTGATGGAATAAGAGCTAAAGATGGAATTTGGGGAATTTTAGGAGCTGGTATGGACTTTATTTATAGAAAAATAGGAATTTAAGGTCTTGGAGAAATCTTACCAATTTATATCAAACTTTTCTCTACTTTTATTACAACCTCATAAGCATATGGCAAAGTAGTACCACCCATCGACTATATCATCACACTAATGTCAGAGTTAAGGGATTTTAAATAATATAGACATAAATATTCAGGGGATGTCCTAATAAATACTAGTATCCTAATCCATGTATTTTATAATCTAAGATTAAAATCAAATATGAACTCATGAGGAGCTCTTGTTATGGTAGTTAATTTTTCAACCAAAGAGAGGTGATTAGATTTGTCTTTAAATTTCTTGACTAAGGTTGCACCCAATTCATCCTAGGTAGAAATGGAATTGAGTGGTAGTTTTCTATACCATTACAATGCTTTTCCTTTGAAGGAAGAAGTAAGAAATCTAATAGAAAAATTATCCTCAACAACATTATGGACTGAACATAGATTAACTACATCTTAGATATGCTCAATAGGGGTTATTTGATTTACTCCTAAGAAGAATGGGATGTTCTTGAGGGAAAACACTATAATGTCATCAAATTGGGATAAATTTAGTGGGATACCTCTATTTAATTATCAAACACCTAATTTCTGATATCTATTTGGATAATGGGGTTTTAGCACATCAGGATAACTAGGAGACAAATATTATTTTTGAGGATATGGTTTTGTCCTACTAAACCTTTATCCTTTATATGATTTGGAAGGAAAATTAATAAATTCAAAAGGATTACCTTTGCTTTCTAATCTCTTAGTAACTTTTGTCATGAAATAATTGCTTGAATGATGCTATGAACTTTGCAACCTGAAGAATCACCAGTTTGATGAAGATGGATATTTTCCTTTTATACAAACACTTCTCCTTAGCTTCAAACTTTAGCTATGCCAAGGAGTAATATTCCTACCAGGCATGCCAAAATTTATTATCAATCAGACTCACAACCTTGTGAAGGTAGTTTTAAGAATTCACAGTCTGCTAAAACATGGAAATAATCCTAGGTGGTGGGTGACCTAATTAGTGGATTGAATCTCTAGATTCTAAGGTCTATCTTCCTTTGGTGTATCATTTAGGATATTTACTCTATGATACAAACTATCGAGAAAAGGGAAGAAATAAACTTGAAAAAAAAATCCTATCTAATTATGGTAATACACCTAAATTTTAGTTCATCCACTCCACTTGGGCTCCTAAAACACTAACTAGACAAGAAAAGATTGAATTTTCAACTCCAATTGACTCCTATGTATAAGTAATTCATGAAAAGGTTTTATTTGGTGATCAAAATCTTGAGGGAAATGATGGAATAAGCCTTAATCAAGTCACTAATAGCTACTTAAACCCACTATAACTTCAACCAAAAGACATCAAACATAGAACATGACCTGCATATCTAGTCAGCTAGTAACTAGGTAGGAATCAGGGCTTGACAAGGAAGAAAATTCTATCACATATGCAAATCAATGACATAAATACACTATACTATCACTTTGGAATCTGAGAAATAGTCTTTCTATTTATCTAAAAAGGTTACAAAACTCAAAGTTTGGTGGAGTCTAGTCTTACCAAGAGAGGGATCTTTTTTTTTGGATAAAAAGCTAACTTATATAGAAAAACACACAACAACCAAGAGATTGGTGCTGAAAATAGAAGAAGAGAACAACTCCCACATCACTCCAAGTCTAATTTTAGTTTATCAAAAGATAACATAGCCTTCAAATAATATTCATTCATCTTATGTCTTTCATGAAAATCTCTTTGGTATTGAAAATAATGGAGATCCCATGCAATAATCATTATTAAATTTTCAAAATTCATCAAAATTGCATGGATCTTCAATGTTGGCATAGAATTTTGGATGGTGGGCCAATATTTAGATGTAGAGCTTTAGTTTGAACAAGCTATAAGTGTTGAAAGCCTTCAATCAAGATAAATTTGAATAAATGTGGTACTTTGACAAAAGGTTAACTCAACTCAAGACCAATCAACTCAAAATGGCCTTCCATTTGCATGAAAAAGCTCTTCAAGAACTAAAGCATGGATGAAATTCCACATTAGCTCCTTGATTCCACCTTCCAACATTAAACTCCTCAAGCCCTTTAAGCATTTGAGTCTCCCTTTTGGAACTAAGAGAATCATGCCTGAAGCAGATGCATGCTTTGGACTATAAATATTCTTATCTATAGAGAAAATAATATCTTTATTAGATTTTTTCATGTTCATACTTGTCCTGGGCATGTCTAATTGAGCTTAGGTCACTCTTCATGTTCTGCATGTATTCCTTCAGCATTTGTTTTTGCATGTATTTCTTTTAGAGTTATTTTTGTCTATTTTCATAGACTTTCCTCTTCATTCATTTCCTTTGGGATTATTCATATCAGGCCTTTGTTTTGTTCATTCTCTATAGACTTATTATCTCAAGCACTTTGGAATGAACTTTTCATGGGTAAATCTTCCAAAAGAATTCTTTCAGATAATTTTTTTGAAATAATTCTTTTAAACTTTTGTCTATCTCTTTCCATTCAAATTTTTATTTCCCTTCGAGCCTATCTCCTTGTTTATTTCCTTCAGGTAAAAATTCTAAAGGAATTTTTTCTTCCATCTATTTCTTTTGGTCTTTGGCTTATGGAAATTTTAGAATCTTGATCAACAGCTACTTGTAAGGGCTCAAATTTGGCATTCGTAGGCTCATCATTAATTTCTTCAAAAAAGTTGTAATGGACAATTCCTTCAAATAAATTATCTGAAGGAATTCCTATCCTTGGTATTTTGTAAATTTACCTTTAGGCTTTATGAAAATGACCTTTGGTTTTTAAACATGTCCTTCAAGCTTTATGAAAAGCACCTTTCTGAAGGGAAAGAGCCTTCAAATTTTTCAAAGTATCCTTTCAAAAAACTGTTTGGTCCCTTGGCTTTAAAAGAGGCCCTCTAGAAAAGTTGAAGTGATCACTTGTCTACCAAAAAGTCCCTTAAAAAATATTGAATTTACCTTTCATAAAATTATAAATGGTCTTTTTCCCCTTAAAATGCCTTTTCCTGAAGGGCATATACCCTTTGACTTTTTCAATGTGCCTTTTGGACTTTTTGGAAAGGTCCATGTGGCTGATAAAGTGCCCTTCAGCTTTTACAATGTGCCCTTAAATTTTTTTGGAATGGTCCATTTGGATAATAAAGTTCCCTTCATCGTTTTCAGTTTGCACTTTGGACTTTTTGGAATGGTCCATTTTGCATAGAAAATAATCCTTTAGAAAAGTTGTTAAGGTCCACTTACCCTTTAGGAAAGTTGAAAATATCCCTTCAAAAGAATTAAAATGGTTCACTTCCCCTTCAAAAAATATGAAATGGTCCACTTTCCCTTTTAAAAATATGAAATAGTCCACTTGCCCTTCAAAAAATATGTGAGTGACCCTTCAGAAAAGTTATCTTAGACTAAATTTTTGAAACAATTCCTCTGAAAGATATCCTTAGAAAAAGTTGTAAGTGTCCCCTTTTGAAAAGAACATAACCTTCATGTTTTTTAAATTGAGCTTTTGCTCTCAAAATGACCCCGAAAAAATATGTCAAGTCACCTTCAAAAACAATGAAATGGTCTTCTTCGAAAGGAAAGTGCCCTTTGGATTTTTGAAAATGTACCTTTCTGATAGAAAATGCCCTTTGGCAAAATTGTAAGTATCCCTTTTGTCTTTGAAAACAGTCCCTTAAGAAAAGATGTGACCCTTCATCTTGAAAACAATCCCTTTAGGTTTTTGAAAGTGGACCATTTACCCTCAAAATGACTCCTTGAACAATTCCTTTGGGTTTTTTGTAATGAACAATTCCTTCAGGCAAATTGTCGGAAGGAATTCCTTATACACTTTTCTGCAAACAATTCTCATGAAAGAATTCTTTTGGATTTTCTACTAAATGCCCTCCAAAAAAATGAAAGTTCCTTTTGGAATTTTTGAAATGGTCCTTTTGGTTGATGAAATACCCTTTGGGAAATTGTAAATGGACCTTTTGAAATTGTGAAAATGCCCTTCCTTTTGAAAATAACCCTTCAAAATTTTGCAAATGCCCTTCGAGCTTTTGAAAAGTACCTTCTCAAATGTAAAAAGACCCTTTAAGAATTTTGTAAAAGTCCTCCATCATTTTTGTAATGGATCTTTGCTCTCAAAATGACCCTTTAGAAATTTTGAATGTACCTTTTATAAAAATTGAAATGATCCCTTCAGAAAAGTTGAAAATGAAATTTGTAAAAGAAATACACTTAAGGAGAATTTATTCAGACAAAAGTCCAAAAGAATTTGGCAAAGGATTAAAAAAAAACCCAAAATAATTCGACAAAATATTATCAAAGACCAAGAATGAACTTTTTGAAAGGAATAAACTTATAAATTTATTCCAAGCCTTGTCAAAGAAAACTTCTTTTGAAGAAAAGCTAAGTACTGAACCTATTAACCATAGATTCTTCAAGGACTTTTTAGTACTAATTATTGGCTCATAAGAGAAACTGGCATGATATGCAATGTTTCAAATTGTAGGGGTGACATTTTAACTTGTGGGGGCAAAATTTTCAATAGTTACACTATCTCATTATCATAACATTTGAGTTTTCAATGTACCAACTATATTGTAGAATGTGAGGCTTTGATTCTAGGTTTATCTATGGTGCATGATTTAAAGATAAAATCCATAAACAATTATGGAAATTTTCAACTTATCATATATAAATTCATGAGTACATACCAAAGTAAGTAAGATAATTTATTACCATATTGAAGTGCTCTCCCCTCAACTCCCCATAGTTCATAGTTTTATTACATAATTTGATGACTTTCAGTTTGGAAATATTCCTAGACAGAAAAATTCACACGTGGATGCTATGGCTATTGTTTCTTCACTTTTTACTATTGATATCATAGATTATTATGTTTTATTTTACTATTAAAATATTTCAATAATCAATTATTTCATTACTATATTTATATGACCTAGAAGTATTTTCTATTGATAGTGAAAATAATGTCCTTGAATGCTATACCATAAAAACTATAAATTTATCACTAGTGATAATGTTCCTAAACACTTTATGAAAAACAATAAGATAAATTTTTATGAGATTATAGTCAATACATTATCGTTGGAGATGTTATTTTCAATAGGTCGTTTGAAGATCAAGTACTTATATGATTGGCCTATGAATAAATCAAAAAAACTTTGCAAGAGTTTCATGAAAAAGAATGTGGTGATCATTTTAGTGGAAATTAAATGTCATACAAATTACTATGAATGGTAAACTATTGGTCTTCCATGAATAAATAATGTTATGCATACACAATTTTCTATGAGAAATGTAAATGACATAGTAATTTAACACATGCACCGTCTCAATAATTATAACCTATAGTATCATGTTGGCCAATTTACCTTTGGCATTAATATTTTGTGGGTAAATTTAATATTACATTGAATTAAAAAGCCACAAATCCATCATTACATATACTGAGTACTTTAGTAAAAGGGTTGATACCCTTCCTTTAAAAATGGCCATGGATGAGAGCATATGCAAATTATTTATGATGTATATTATTTCTCAATTTGGCATCCCATAAAAAATTAAAATTTATAATTGTTCATATTTGAAAAATAAAATGGTAAATATTTTTTGTGAAAAGTATGATATTCATCATTCATTATCTGCGCCTTATTACCCATAAGGGAGTGGCTAAACTAAGGCTAAAAACAAAACGATTGTAAACATATTGATAAAAACTATTGTAAATCATGGTTAATATTGAAATATACATATTATTTATGCATTATGGTCTTATCATACTATTTTTCATATGGTTATGTGGGAAACCCTTTATTCTCTTGTATATGGTGCATAATCAATCCTCCCACTTTAGCTTAAGATTCATTCTCTATGGATATCATGTCAATAAATTATTAATGGTGAAAAATATTAAAAAAATGATTACATCAATTTAAAATGCTTGATGAAACATCCATACATGCTCTTGAACATCTATGACTTTAATAATATCGACTAGAGAAATCTTACAAAGAAATTATTAAATCAAGAGAGTTTCACATTAGTGATTTATTGTTAAACTAAAATCAAAATAACAAAAAGGAAAATAAAGAACATAAAGACAAATTTTAACCAAATTGGATAGGACCCTTCATTGTTATATATATACTTAGAACAAGGGCCTACCACTTTTCCACTCTAGAAGGAAAACAATTCAAATTCCAATGAAAAATCATGCATTTATGGCATTTATATACATGAGTTGGGCTTTTAATTTGGGAGAATCATTCCTATAGGTACCTATAGATTTATTTTTATGTCTTATATATTCAAATCATTTATTGGAACAATTTTTTTCCCATTTCATCTTAGAGCTTATTATCTATAAAATCCCCCCTTATGGGTAGCATGATATTTTTTTACATTATATTACATTACATGGGCATACATCTATATTATCCCACATAATGAATTCATATTATTACCTTATAATTGAGAATCATTTATCATATATCACTCTTTTTGGATCCACATTACATATATTCCTTGTATTATTACACCATTGGGCACCTTTGACCCCCCTCTTTATTTACATCTTGGAACATTATGTTTTTTCATATGTTGTTTATACATATTTATATATTACATATTGGTGTATTGAATTATATATTTACAATAGGGACATTATACCTACATGGTCCTTATAAGTTAGTCATAAGACATATCTTGTGTAGATAAAGACATCCTCACCAGCCTTATATTCACTTTATCAAGGAGCTTCATTGATCATATTTATACCTATGTTTACATATGGGGGCATGATACCCATAATTTATCACTTCATGAGCCTTATATTGACATAATTTTTTATATCACACCCTTGTGTCCTATGAGCATACATTTTTTTATATATATCCTTATATATGCTTAGACACATGATTAATTTTCACACATGATACATTAATGATCATATCTTCTTATTTGGATCATTTTAACTACATTGGGACATGTTTTTATCTCAATTACCATCATCATCATTATAATATGCATCCACTTTGTACATTCCCATGTAGTTAAATATATTACATGATTCTCACATGGACATTAGTCCATCTCTTCTACTATATCTACTATGGGGAATATTATTTCCATCCATGTCATCATTCTCATTAAGAATGCACCATATATATTGAGTCATACATGAGGGTATTTCATATGAAATTATTACTCACTAGAGTAATCTATTTGCATTAAACCTTGCATGATGATATCTTTATTAAATCAAATGGCACTTTCATATGACACTTATATTCCTTAAAGTTACACATTGAACATTGAGTTATATATGATATTTATTTATCTTTATATGACACCTAGGGCATGATTAGTTACATACATATAACCTACTATGGATCTTTTCATGTAATATTTTACAATAGGTACATGTGTTTTATGCATCTTTGAAATGATATGAATATTTTCAATCTTATTACACATGGTGATCTTAACTATATTATTTTGAGATGAGTGATTACAAACACATTTTATTCAATCAAATTGCCTCAAAAGGGTGTATATCTAAATGAATTTTCAAAAACATTGAAAAATATATTGAAAAAATTTAATGGGATAAAGTTTACTCAAGTAGTTTTCCAAGGTAGTTTCCTCTTAAGGGAAGTTCAGGAATACATCTACCTAGTTATTTTGTCAGTATTTCTAGGTATCACTCAGGGATCTCCAAATAAAAGAATTATCTACATCCTCAATCAATAATTGGATTAGTTCCCTTAGAATTCCTAGAGAAGTGATGTTATGATTCAATGTTTGTAAAAAAATTAAATTAGAATAATCAAAATAGGAGCATTGGTTTTCACATTATTTATTTATTTGGGGAAAATAAAATCCATGTTTATTCATTCCTATGCTTCCCTTTGAAATTTTTAATTTTAATTTAAATTCTTAAATATTTACTGTAAGTAGGATATAAAATTGATTACTTGTTAATTTTTAAATTATCTGACTAGTTGTAACATGTTGAGGGTTCTTTCAAAAACCCCATATCCAGTTCATAGCTCTAGTTTCAAAAGCATTTACCCTTATAAAACAAAATGATTAATTATTGGTAATTGGCCATTATTTTCAATGATACTAAACTTTAAAAAAGTGATAAAAATGAATGGATTAAAGTAGGACATAAAATAATCCCCCTCTTTTTCCCATGTTAAGTTAATGCACATGATTTAATTATGTATTACTTCGATTCACACATTAAACACCCACATTCACACATTAAATTATGGGAATTATATAGAACTCAATTTTAGTACAAGCCTTCTTATTATAATTTATTTATTATTATTTTGTTTATATGGGTCATCACCTTGAATTAGAGACTCATTAGCACTTTTTTCTTTATTCTTTTTATTTGTGATTATTTTCTTATGTTTTTTATTTTGTCTGGTTTGTGGATCCTATCCTCTATGTTTTTTGGGTCCCTTTTTATCATGGTTACATCTTCATTTTTTTAGTTGTTTACCTTTTCCATTTCTTTTATTAACATGTGTGAATCATAATATCTTTAACTTAAACAATGATAAACTTATATATACAAATCATATATGATCACTATAATGCATCCTTAGTGTATACACTAAATTATGCTCACCCTAATTATTCTAATTAATCTCGCTAATTTATACTCTTTATCCTAATCCTATCCATTTATCTAATATACACCTTTCCATTATTATTAATTCACTAACCTTATTCCTACCCCACCATCTTATCCCACCCTAATCCCAGTTATATATTATTTAGGAATTTAAAATTCCCATGACCCACCTACCCACCTACACTAGCCTATTCTTAGGCTCTCATACACCCTTAGTTCCTAATCACCCATTTTAATCCCCTACTTAATCCTAATTATTCCTTAAAAGGATTATATAATGCTCCAATTATATAATTCTCTCTAACTTAGCCCCTTCTCTCTAGAAACCTTTATTCTAGAGACTTCTAAGGAATTTTTAATTCCTTATAAATTCCTCCACCCTTGATCCTCATGACTCAACTTTAAATGTGATACATAGATATTCCCTACCTAGCTTATTTATATAATCCAATTCTCCATTGAAAGCATCTAGAAAATCCATGAATGAATCCATGCCAATCAAACAACCCATGAATCCATAATCCATGAATCAATCCATCATCATATTAAAATTTTGAATCCATGCCAATCAAACAACCCATGAATCCATAATCTATGAATCAATCCATCATCATGTTAAAATTTTGAGTCTAATTACAATCAACAATCCATTAAATCTGCTTGAAGATCTTAGAGAGAGGCTAGTTGAAGTGAGGAATTGGTAAGAACATATTTATCTTTTTTCATTTGTTTCCATAATCTCTCCTATTAGGTAGTTTGACATTTTAGGTGTTTTGATATAATTATACATTCAAATCCATTTTGCTCAAAATTTCATCTACACTTAGGTTTCCATATTTGAGATTTTAAACCTTATAATCCAAAAGTATCCAAAATAACTATTATTGAAGTTCCATACAAGCTTATAATCTATTCATCAATTTTTTTGAAGTATAATCACACTCTACATTAATTCATATCTATTCAAGGACTTTCATTTTTCCAAAAATTAACCTAAGGGAATGTGCATGTAGTTGAAATCCACTATTATAGAAATAAGGAAGAGATTATTTTCTAAAATTATCCATTCACACTTGCATGAAATAAGAGGGGTATGATTCTAACATATGGGATACATAGCTATAACCCCACCTTTGTGGTTTCCCAACCCAATTACTTATTCCTTTATTTTTTTCTATAATATCATGTGGAAATCTAGGTCAAAAACATTGAAGAATAAAATAAATTAGTTTTGTCCATTAAATCATAAAAATGAAGGGATACATCACACACTTTTCTTTTTAAATCACATAAATAATGCAACATAGTTAATATATCTTATGTAAGAATAGTAGAACACTTAGGAAATTCATTCAAAGGGGCCATTTGATTATTCATTCCAAACATGGGAACACTATAAGAGATAGGATTATTAGGTGAATAATCATTAATAATTGTATGTGCATCACTATTCATATGAAAAAAAAAAATACTTCATTAAACATTTGTATAAATTCAAGAATAATAGAAGTATTTTGTCTAATGCAGTATTCAAATCGATCAAGTGTTTCCTTATTAATATTAAAATAAATTCTAACATCAAGGTTTGATATATTCATATATATTTCATTTTTATTAGAGGAATCCATATTTTGATCATAATCCATGAAATAAACTAAGAGAACATACTAAACATTAAACCAAGACAAGCCATAAGTTATCAAAAATGTGATAAGAATCAAAACTAAAAAAAGTAACACAAGAAATCCTAAGGAATAATATCTCATAAAAAATCTATAGTTCATGAAAGAAAGGATAATAATTGAAAAATTAATTAGGTACAAACAATACACAATCTTTTTAAAAAATAGATGAATTATAAAACCCTAGAATAAACACAATAAAGGTGTATGTGTTCAAAGAACAAATGTGAATGCAAAAATTTATAAAGTTAGATATAAATATAAAATAAATAATAAATAAAATCAAAATACATCCATGATAATCATAAAATCAAAACAAATAGATGTAAATATATCAAGGTTTAGAAAACCTAGGTTGCATGTATCTATTTATGAAAATATGGATGTAAATCCAATAATAAAAAAAAATGAACTAAAAATTATAAGATATATTTTGAATTATATAAGAGGAGACACATATAGGAAAATTAGATCTGAGAATTGAAAAATAAAAAATTAGAGAATTGAGGGGTTCAATTTTTTTTACCTAAAATAAACACTATGGTAAATAGCCTAATGCACATTAAGGTAAATGAGTGGAAAAAGGGGGTTTAATGTATATATTATCTAAAAAGATAAATTTATAATCTTAAATGTGTTAAAAATTGTAATAAATGGTACAATAAACATTGAAATAAGTAAATAATAATGAATGGATAAAGGAGAGGAATCTAACACACCTAAGCATAATCTTGGGATTCTAAGAGAGTGACATTAGTCTAGAATTAATGATGCATGTATATGTTATATCTATAAATATAAATATCAAAGGATGTAATTGGCGATTCACTATGAATAGTCTAATATGTAGAGGATGAAATCAATAGGTCACCTATGTAACCATCAAACCCATTCTAAGTCATCAAATTTGTATCCGACTACTTTTAAGGTTTTATATTTTCCTTTGCATATGCATTATACATTGTAGTATAGTTTGGTATGATTGAAAAGTATAATAAATGGGTATATTTATTTTATTTTTATTTTTTCCAATTCTTTACCTAACCCTTAAGGATTATAATAAAAAAGTGTGTGAAAAGTAGGTTAACTTAGGATACCTCTTGAGGAGTTTAAGCTACATATCCTTCATTGATCAGAAATTAGGTTTTGGAAAAAGGTTTCAAGTTAGAGTTTTAGTGGTGTCACACTGTAGAGTTCATCAAGAGCTTTTCAACACTTTTTGTGGTTCGTAAAATGGAGTCTGGATGCTCAAAATATGGTCATTTGAAGATTTGTCAAAAAAAATCACTTGCGACATTTGGCACGTGATTCAAAAACGTATTGACATTCAGACCTATCAAAGGTCGACACATGGCACTATTGAAATTCCAAGTGGGCCAATAGCCATTTGACACATGGTAAAAAAATTAGGTGCAAAAAACTGGTTAGGTGTTATTTATCACATGTTATTTGAAATTTTCAAGCATGCCACGACACCTTGCCATGTCTATCACACCACCCAAGGAAATATTCAAACTTGGTGCCCAAGAAGGAGTCAAAGCACCTAGAAAGGAGAGCCTGAGTGTCTAGAATGGAGGTAGGAGGTTTTGAACCCTTGACCAATTCAGCGATGGGTTTTGAAGTGTTATATAAGGCACTAATTTTTACTTGAATTTAAGAAGTTCTAGACAGTGTTTTTTTATTTTAAGAGGCTGAGACTTTGTAAAAGCTTTGGGAAAGCTTATTTAATAGATTTTTATCCATTTTTTGGTCATGATACTCAGTCTTAATACTCTTTTTATCCAATTTACATATTGGAAGAGTATTTTCAAGCCCATAGAGGAGATTTTTAAGACTTTTGAAGCAACTTTGCAGGTGTGAAGACTCACAAAATTCAAAGGTTTCAAGCTTGATTATCAGACACAGTGAAGGTGAATTTTTGCATTGAGAGATCAACTTACAGGAAAGTTGTTTATTGTTTCTAGGTTTTTGAAATGCCCTTAATGGAAATGGTCCACTCCTTTGGAGAACCCAGAAATGTAGGCATCAATTGTTGAGCCAAACTCCATTATCAATGTCAGATGGTAATTTGTCATTTACTTGCATGTTTTAATTCAGTTTTTTGATTTTTTTTAATTATGAAATCATGCAAAGAATAAATCTTGACAATTTATGATATTTAAGGTAAAAAAACAAAAACCGGTTCAATATCCAAGAACGTTTTATGCCAAAACATTTTGCAAGTTCTTTTGAGTTTTTTGAGAATTTGTTAAGTTTTGAGAAATTAAGTATTCATATTTAAAACTTCACTTTGAGTTGAATTAGTATAGTTTATGGATCAAGTTAGTATCAAAGCAGTTAGAAAGCTGGGTTAGCTTCTGATTGAGTTTTGACAGTTTCTTTCAATTATTGGTTTTCAATATCACTTGATTAGATTGCAGTGTGTAGTTGTGGAATCAATGTGTTTTCAAGAAACTATGGGCAAGTTGTCACATAAAGCCAAGATGGAAGAGCTTGAAAGCATCAACAGCCAGATTCAGGATGAGAATGCATTCCTGAGATGCAAGCTTTATTCCCTTGAAGAGAAAATTGCAAGTTTAAAATTTGAGCTTGAATTCAAGGATGAGCTCTTGATTAGATTGCAATGTGGTGAGTGTGAAAAGGTAAAGCCTTCAACTTCAGATGCAGAGACTATGACTGAGTGTAGTGTAAGTTTTTCACCATAGGAATCTTCATCTTCTTCTACCATTTTAGATTCAGATTCTAGTAATATTGTTTTTGGTGATTTTGAAAGATACACTAAGGGCATAGGATCTAAAATTTTGTTTAAAATGGGTTATAATGGAGGAGGACTTGGTAGAGATAGCCAAGGTATAACTAACCTGATTTAGGTTGAACATAGACCTCTTCATGCAGGTTTGGGTTATACTAGTGTGCAGGTGGATGATGGAGAAGTTTCTTCCATGGCTAAAGGAAGATGAACTTCCAATAGTTAAGGTTCTAGGCCACTAGTTCAAAGGTGTAAAGGTAAAAGAGGTATTGAGATTCCACCTCCTGATTCTTACACTAAATCTTTTGATCCAATTGATATTTTTAAGAAGTTTGAATATAATGGACAAAAGATAATGCAATCATTTCCATGCACTTTTTGTGGGATGAATAACCATAGTGCTAAGACTTGTTGGAAATGAAAAGCTTTGTTTAAGTAGATTGCATGTTTGAAAGACCATTTTCATGTTAAATTGAGAATTGGCAAAAGGGGACCCTCACTTAAGAAGGATGTTTGTATTCATTTTAAAGTGAGTGGCCATAGGATTGATAGATGTTTTAAGCTTCATGCATCTTCACATTCAAGTAATGTTAGAACTAAGATGATTTACAAACCTCTCACTAAGGTTAATGAAGTTAATTCAATCCATAATGAAGTTGACAATACAACCTAGTATAAGGTAAAACCTACAAGTGAAAATCCATTTAAGAGGTTAAGTTAACAATATGCAATTGCTAAGGAATCCACTAAGACAATCAATTTCACTAAGAAGAAAGAAATGGTTAATTGGATTATCACTACATTCTTTTTGCAAAGCATGGTTAAGAATTCACCTAAGGGAATGAACAAGCTTTGATAGATGTAGATTAGAGTTGGTGGGAACACTTCAAGATAGGTTTACCATATAAAGTTTTTCAATTCTTACTTTTGATAACTCTAAGTTTTTGAATCTCCTATTTATGCTATGTGAGTTGTTTAGAGGACTTGAACTCATTTGATCAGTTGGAGATAATAGCAGAATGCATGTTGTAGGTTGAGTTAATTCCTTGCAACACTTATCTGACTGCTATTTTGAATATATCTATTTTGGCACAAGGATGTATAGATGCATTTTTAAGACCCTATGAGGCATGTTTAGATGTTAGGCAACATACACTTTAGGTTGTTTGCATTTGCTCAGCATATAAGTCCCATACTAGGGCATTGTATTGCAACATGTCCACAACATCTATTATATGTTGTCGGCATTATAATCTTGTCTTGCAGTTACATTGGGAGTTGTTTCATTTTTTGGCAATTCACTGCTTTACAAGATGCGACATTTGGGCAGGTAATGTTGGTATGTTGTAATCACTTTTGCAATTGTAGATTCACTTACTCATGCCTTTGGATTAGGCATATTTGTAGTATGATTGTGAATCATTTTAATTCAATTGTTTATACCTCTTGCTATGATTGGGTTCTATTTTTATTGATGCAGTAGACTAGTTATAAGATTTCATGAGATATTGGACTTTCTGAGACCAAAAGCCTTCCATTGGGGAGGTGTGATTAGAAATTGGGTTTTGGAAAAAGGTTTCAAGTTAGAGTTTTAGTGGTGGTACACTATAGAGCTTATCGAGAGATTTTTGATGCTTTTTGTAGTTCATAAAATGGAGTCTAGATGCTCAAAATATGGTCATTTGAAGATTTGTCAAAAAAATCACTTGCGACATTTAGCACATGATTCAAAAACGTATTGACATTTAGACCTATCAGAGGTAGAGACATGAAACTATTGAAATTCTAAGTGGGCCAATAGCCATTTGACACATGGCAAAAAAATTAGGTGCAAAACAAATTGGTTAGGTGTTATTTATCACATGTTATTTGAAATTTTCAAGCATGCCATGCCACCTTGCCATGTCTATCATGCCACCCAAGGAAATATTCAAACTTGGCACCCAAGAAGGAGTAAAAGTGCCTGGAAAGGAGAGCCTGAGTGCCTAGAATGGAGGAGGGAGGTTTTAAACCCTTGACCTCTCGTGTAAAAGGGATAGACCTTGACCACTTCAGCCACGGGTTTTGAAGTGTTATATAAGGCATGAATTTTTACTTGAATTTAAGAAGTTTTGGACTGTGTTTTTTATTTTAAGAGGCCAAGACTTTGTAAATGCTTTGGAAAAGCTTATAA
>JARHVA010001345.1:3260000-3265000 GCA_037957365.1 Torreya grandis | reverse complement strand
ATAAAGATAAGTTTTGGAAATTATTAATATAAATCTTGACAATCCCATCTTATCACAACATTTCTAAGAGGATGACGTAATTCTCCATGATACTAATGATTAACGCATCTTCAATTCCTCCATAAAAACTAACCAGATGGCATTGAGAGTCCTCTTATTCTATTGAGCATAAAACCATAAATACAAGACACATTTTTAGGTTCCATATATAATAATGCCATTGTAACTATATCTACCCACATAGTATATAATGTACTTGAAAAAACCTCCAGTTGATTTATATAGTTGAGCAAATATTCTTTATCAAAATTATGTATGTCCAACTTTTGTAACATGTTTTATGGATCATAATTGAAGATATTCATGGGTTTAGGTCACACATAATTTGTAATTTTATTATGTTTTTTAATATATCCATTTTATTAGGTCAAGACATTGGTGACTAGCACCTTGGGTTGTAGAGTTGGTTGTAGAACTGGCATGTTTTTGATTGAGATAATCTAAAAACATATTGATGTTAGCTATATCTCATTTCATTTCAAACTAAATATATTACATATTTTCCATATACTAACTCTATCCATATCTCTTTTAATTTTAAAATAAATTTTATAATACATATCTCCCTTCATTTTAGATTGCATGTTATGTATATTCTCCATATCCCCTTTCATTTTAGATTGCACGTTGTGCATAATCTCATCTAAATGGTTCATTTTATCATATAGTGAATAAAACACCATATTATAAGTCCCATGTAGTATAAACATTGAATTTGTCCCATATTTATTAGGATTTTTCTATAATATGTAAAAATAATTTCCCCAACGTCTAGTTTGTGGCATTCTCATCAAGTGGGTTTTCAGTGTAAAATTTAATTTTCACCTTTGATCAAACTTTAACTAGACAATTTTAGACTAATATTGGACTCAAATATAAAGCTTCAAATAATATATCCAAACTATATTTTTTAGGCATTTCAACTTTGTAAAAAAATCATAATAACTCCAAAAAATATGACATAAAGGAAAATTATGAAAAACACTAAAATTAAAATTACTCACTCACAACTAATCATGAAAGGTAGAAAATTATAATATAGCTTCCTTTAACCAATAACATCCTTACTTAAAATAATTTCTTAAATTTTGGAACATTTTTAAGATATAGGTGATTCTTAAAATTTTGGAATTCAATGTAAACTTTTGCCCAAATTAGAACTCTAATACCACTTTCAACAACATTAGTATACCAATAAATTAGAATCATAAAAATAGATCATGATATGTTTGAAATAATATTAGAATATTGAAATATATGACTAATACACTTCAAAGGGGAAACCTCTAAAACCTTATAATAAGAATATAATATACAATATGATGATCTAATATTATCCACTACTTGTTATATATACCATACTTAGATTATCGATACTCCATTCACCAACCCTAATACCAATATTAGGATATAAAATTTATCATATTAAGAATGTAAATATCATACTAGACTAAAATCTCCCACACAAATCCTAACATATGGCATAGGTTAATGGTGTAGTAGATATGATTGGTCTATTTATTTTGTATACTCTAAGCATAACATTGTTTTCTCTATGTTTAGTATGTATTCATTGTGTTTTTTTTTTTGTATAATCTTTGTGTGACATTATTTTTTATATGTTTTAATAATTATATACTATGTGTGTGCATTTTTTTATTTATATACTCTATGTGTGGCTTTTTTATTTTATGCTTACTATACATTTCTTACTTATTATGTTTACTTTGTGTTACTATATGTTTGGTGCCATTACATGTGTGTGTGTGTGTGTGTGTGTGTGTGTGTGTGTGTGTGTGTGTGTGTGTGTGTGTGTGTGTGTGTGTGTGTGTGTGTGTGTGTGTGTGTTGTGTAATCCTCCTATTTATTCATGATCCATATCATTCAAATGTTTTATGTTTCTCCTAAATCACCATGATTATTATCATGCATATTTTTAAGGAAAGCCTCATGTGTGTGCTCGACATGGATATGTTTCCTACTACATTGATTGTATTGGAGAATTTTAACTATATGCTTAATTGATTACATGTTTTCCATGAGGGGAATATTAAACTTATACTTATATATATTGCTTTATAACTCCTTATGGGAAACTTGTCTATGGTATACAAGCTCTCATGATATCTTAGTATGTTAGACATCAAAAAATTTAATCCTATCTTTCACATTATGCAAATATTACTTTATTTTAATATATGTGTTTCATAGGTTTGGAAGACATCTAAAAGTGGGGCAATATATTATGCTTATTCTTATTTCCACACTTCATGACTCTGTTCCATATTATTTTTCTTCTCAGTGTGATAATAGTAATAGATTTATTTTTCCAAAACGTACCAAACACATGATACTTGTTCTCATAATGGGATATCTATAGGAAAATTTATAATCTTACTCTCTTTTACATTACTTAAGATTTATTTATTTTTTAGGTTTGATCACTAAAATGTTTACTAATAACTACATGTAGGATTTTGCATAAGTTTTGAGACTTAGACTTCTATAGTGGAATTATCACATTACACATGTTTTTAAATTCCATAAACTCATATAAGGTCACCCTCACATTTTAAAATCACACAAAGTGTATCATTTATAGTTTATATTTTTAATTTTAATACAATATTATTGTAATCACTTGTTTTTGCATATTTGGTTCTCATACAAGTCATAAAAACACTCATAAAGATTCAAAGATACTTAGGACTCATACTATGATCACTACCAAACCACCAATCAAAACCAAGTGAATCAATTTTAGTTTTCCTTTAATTGGTTTCAACAATTCATTAATCATTTGGGCACTTATCCACATGCAAATGTCCTTTTACAGGTCTATAAAAGCATTGAGGTTGTTGTGAAATATTCAAGTGCATGAAATATTTATTGCATCCCACCCATTTTATTTTTTTAATTATATATATATGAATTGACACACACACACACACACACACACACACACATCAAATTGGGGCATTATATAAACATTAGGTGGTTATTAGTTTCATAAATACATTATTAGAGGATACTTGTGTGCTTGGAGATTATAAGTAATGTTAATCTCTTATTTTCATGTTTTATTTGTGTTTTTGGTTTCTTACCATTTACCTTTACCGTCATTATTCTTTTTCTACTCTTTATATCTCCTCCATTCCATGTTTTACTTGATTTATATGAATATATCCAAAACTGTACACTATATGGTACTAGGGTGGGCTTTTGTGACCTTTGTTTGGGGTCTCTTATGTTTTATATCCCTAATTTAAGTTTACCACCATTAGGTGCCAAATTTTGCACAAATAGAGTCATTATTTTATTTTGAGAAGTCTATAAATACACATTAACATTAGTGCATATATGACATAAAATACAATGAATGGAAATGATCTAAAAAATGAATAACCACATATTTATTAAAATAAACTATTTTAAAAGTGCAATAGAAATTAATTATATACTTTAGATAAAAATTTATGAAAATATAAACCATTTGATTCTTTTTCATTTATTCATTCTAGTATAAAAATTCATATAAGACTAGCCCATGCAATCATTGAGCCTCTTGTTGACATGAATTAAGTGTTTATTTCTAAATATTTTTCCTAATTAGGGACCTAATAATTGAAGGATAACATAGTTCCGTAATTAAATCACCCATTTTTAATAAATATAAATTATGTGGGTGTGCATATGATATTTAATAAGGAAATTTTCAATGTGGTTCGAGGAGAAATGGTGTTGAACATAGTAGTCTACACTTGAGAACATTATTAAATTTGAGGGAAGATCTTTAAGTGATGGGTGTAATATATTTTTTTTCTCAATATTAAAAATGGATTGGATTGTAATCTTACTCTACATGAAAAAAATAGAATGTTTTGGCATCAAAAGATGGGATATATTAGAGGGAAATGTCTTTGAGCATTAAAAACTAAAGGTATGGTTGAATGAATTTATGATTGTCCTTTAGATTTTTATTTCTATAAACATTTTTTATTTAGTAAATAGACTTGAGTATAGTTTCCTAGTAGTGCTACAAGAGAATATCGAATTTTACATTTAATAAATAATGATGTTTTTGGACTTGTGAAGGTTCCATCAAGTCTATGAAAATATCTGCATTATGCTCCTTTTATAGATGATTTCTCAAGGAAGACATGGTATATTTTATCTAGAATAAATATAATGTTTTCAATAACTTAAAAGAGTTTAAGGCTCTTGTATAAAACAAAACAAAGAATAAGATCATTTTTTTGAAAAGTGATAATAGAGGAAAGTATTGCTCAAATCTATTAGATTAATTCTATTAGTGTGGAATATAAAGTAAAAATAAGACTCCATATACACCACAATAGATTAAAGTTACATAAATAATTAATAGGACTTTGATTGATAAGGTGATAAGTATGCTCAATTTTATAAGATTGTAAAGTAAATCTTAAGCACATGCAATCATTATGCTTGTTAATTGACTAATAGATAACCCACATCAGCCCTTTTTTATGAAAATCCATAATAAGCATGAACTAATAATAAACCCTATCTCTAACATCCTATGGTTTTTTTTGTGATGCTTAAATGCATATTCTATAATAAATACTAACTAAGCTAGACTATAAATTATCTAAATTTATCTTTATTAGATATAGTAATCGTGTGAAGGGATATAATATTTGGATGCTATTATTAAAAAATATTTTTTACAATCATTATTTAATATTTAGATAGGTTAAGTGTGTTCTGAAATAGGAAGGATAACTAAATGAATAACCTAAAAAGATGCATGTTGAATTTGAATAGTATTAATCTTTTTTCAAGCTAAGATGATCAATATAATAACCCTTTTTCTCTTTTTATACTATGATATAAACAAGTTATAAAAATTGAGCTTAAATACATGAAAATATACCAACATATCCTATATGTAGCCATATACA